>OMKZ01034214.1:0-13200 GCA_900302535.1 Neoniphon sammara | reverse complement strand
CCCCAACCCCGTACCGGACAACCAGCAGGTCAACCCCAACATCCAGATGAATGCGCAAGGCGGGGCGGTGCTGAACGAAGACGAGCTGAACCGTGATTGGCTGGACTGGCTGTACACAGTGTCACGTGCCGGTGTCTTGCTCAGCATCGTCTACTTCTACTCCTCCTTCAGCCGCTTTGTTATGGTGGTCGGCGCCATGCTGCTCGTCTACCTGTGAGTCTGAGCCACTACTGCATAATACAGACTGAAAAAATACTTCAAATGTTCTGTTGAATATTACAGTCTAAATTATACATATATTATACACAGCTTTTTCTGCTTATATTATTTTCAGCACTTATATTAGGGTAAAAGTGAAATAACCTAGGCCTACTAATGTATAGAGTACAATAAAATAGAATAGAATTCGCACAGTTTGCACATAATGAAATATTTTATCCAGCATACAGCTTAACTTATGGTCCACATATTCTGCACAGCAGCATGGTTTAGGGAAACACTTTTTCTTTTGCTAAACTTCTTATCAGTTTCAAAATGGTAGTCATCAGTATTGCAGGCGTGATTGTTGTTTTCTTAACTGTGCAGCCTTAATATTTGCATGGAGGTACTGTAAAGTTCAGACCAAACCAACCTCAACATTTCCACCTTTGTTCTGATAATTATTCCTTACATAGTCCAGCTCAATCTGAGACATTATGCTAGTAAACCCCAGGAGGGCATTTTTTTCCTGTGATCCTGGGTGTGATGGTGGTACAGTAGACTGGAGGTGCAACCAAATACCGTCAGCAAGCACCAAGATACTCATTATCACCAATAATAATAATAATAATACATTTTATTTATAGAGTGCTTAACATAAGTTAAAACCATTAAGAACATCCTCAAGGTCATAGTATCTTTTATAGAGCAATCATCAGTGCATGTGTGCTGTGTGAAAAGTTTTCTTCAAAGCAGTGTAGATACATGAGAATTAAGCATTTTACAAGCTGGCTCCCTAGTTACCACACTAGTTTGCGTAGTAGGCAGTCAAGCAGAGCCAGCTGTATTTTATGGAAATTAGGGTGAGAAATCAGCAGGGTTGTTAAGCAATCTCATTGGTCAGAGGCGCATATTGAAAATAATTGTTGTATAATACTGAATAAACCACTAGGGACAGACTAGGCAGCTCTCTTGTTGTAGACCGTGTCACACTTATCAGCAGTTTGCTGAATCTCTCTGTGCTTTCTGTCCTAGAGGGCGTCACAATTGACAACTAGAAATTGAGGAGATGAAAATCTCTGCTCACAACAGTTTCTTCTGCTTCTTCCTCTTTTATTTAAGTCCTGGCCCTAGGACTTAAGAGAAAATTAAATGTTCAATTTTGTCTTAAGAGTTGTAGGATACTAAATCTGAGTCACTGGGGTGTTATGGAGTTCCTGAAGACTCACAGGAAACTCTTGAGGCTGTGCAAATGAAGGTACAGGCTGGTAAAGTCCCCTTTTGTGTCCCTGGGGAGCATCAGCCCAGTGTGCTAGTATCATTTTTGGTTCAGAGTATTGAAAATGTGTCAGGGAGAGATGACGTGGCTGTATAGAGTTTAAAGAGGAAGAAAAAACAACAACCCCAAAATAGTTATGAAAGACATAATGATGTTGTAGTAACAGTAAAGTGACTTTTGGAGTTTGAAGGTCTTCATAGAGACTCAATATCAGCTGACCTGGTGCAGAAAAATTTTGTCATTTATTAGTGTCACTTTAGCTTGAATTTTAGTGTATTGTTTTATTCAGAGGGGACAAGCGCAGCCTATAGTGATGCCATAACCGCACGCAACGCAGTTTTCTGTACCTGCCTTTACAGCCAAACCCAGTTCTCAGCAGCAATCCTTTGGTGGGCATTGATGGCATCTAAAAAAATAGTACCATTTTGTAACAGTCGTGAATTAGTACCGCCAAAATGTTTGACAGTGAACAATAGTTTTGAAATGTATGTCTATTTATTGCTTGTATGTTTATCTTTCCTTAGAAAGCACTTTAACACAAGTCTACATTTTCTTTTTTTTCTCTCTCTCTCTCTTTTTTTTCTTCCTTCTTCCAGGCACCAGGCCGGCTGGTTTCCCTTCAGACCCGAACAGCAGAACCCCAGAGCAGGAGAAAGAGGCGGGGCTGCTCCGGAGGAAGCAGAGAGACACCAGGACATACAGGACATGGTGGGTGACGCTCTGGTGGAGATCAAACCCGTGATCCCGTTACATCGGGTCTCTCTGACCACGCAGCCTTGTCTCCTTCTTTCAGTCCTCCTCACTCTCTTAGACACTGTCCACATTGTAATTTACAATGACCAGATTGTGTTTAGACAGTGTAATTAATTGGTGTTATTATGATTGGTTTCCATGGTGACAATGCAGATGTGCACATGCTTACTAATGGCAGAGCTCCACTACTTGCGTTGCGTTGAAGCATTGTCACATCGCGATACTCTTTCTGCTCCAGAGAGCGTGTTCAGCTGGTGCAAAGAACAGCATCTGTGCTGGTGTCATGCATATGGATAGGCCTGTTACAAAGAAAACTATACTTCTACCTGTCTTCTGCTGTTTACCTTAGTAGGAGTTCAACGTCCATTTTGCCAATTTAAGAAGCAAGTGAGTATAACCAATACAGTAATTCGTGAAACAAATACAAACAATGTCAGTTGCCAGCTTGACTGAATGAAAATACAGCTCGACAGTAGTAGAGTAAGTTGCAATCTTCACCCCCAAAAGTTTCTGTTTTTTGGGGTGATGATGTGTTTTTCACTTTGAAAAATGAATCATCCATTTAAAATTATACATCATATTCATTTATTTTGTAATTTAGTTGGTGAATTAATTCACTACAGACCCATCCAATATGAGCTCTATTTCTTGTTATTTCACACATCAGCCTTCCAGAATTGAAACTCACTGATTTCTTGTGCTTGGACTGCCATCGAAGGCAACACAGGGAGCTTTCATTGCTTCCAGAGGAAACATTCCCCTCAGTGGCTGATGGCGATGCCTTATGGCTGTAGAAGGAAAGCTATAAGGGAACATTTTCTGTCCAACAACTGGGTATTCATACACAATCTAGTAACATGGAAATTTTGAGGGTTACTGCATTTATTATGGTGTTTTCTAATCGCAGTGCAGAACGCTTCGATCAAACAAGTGAGTGTCAACATTAGAGGAGGCTGGCATCTGTCATGTTACTTAGGATGGGCTATCACTGCTGACACCACAGTGTTTGTTGTCACATTGTACAGTATCAGTTGCTTGTCGCTTGATAATGAAATACAGATTAAGTGGTCTGGTCCATCTTGAGTTGCAATTTCATACTTGAGAAAAAATATCCAACTTATGTCAGATAGGCAAAAAGATTTACGTTGCCTCTCTGAACAAAGCATTATTCTTCCCCCATCTCCTGGTGCTTTCTAACTTCCTCTGTCTCTGTTCATCTGTTGCTCAGGAGCGGCTGATGGACGAGGGGATGGAGGACGAGGACAGTGGGGAAGAAGGAGGCGGAGGCCCGGATGACCAGGCCCAGGCTGCTGCTGTTCTCCCCCAGCCGGGTTTCCTTACCTCCGCCTGGTCCTTCATTAGCACCTTCTTCACCTCACTGATCCCTGAAGGACGGCCCCACCCTGCCAACTAGACAGACCCCACCTATTTCCAAACACTCCCGAATACCCCTCTCCCTCCTGCCACCAGATGACTCCCTACAGACTTACTCTTTTCCTGACCTCCTCTTACCTGTCCTAAATACCCCCCTAAACTGTCTCCAAATATCCCACCTGTCACTCCAGACTGCCCCGTACACCCAGCCACCCAGCTACAAACCTCCAACATGCTGCCAACTAACGGACTTATATTTACGGGGGGCTACACTGAAGATTTAGAGGAGATGCAGTGTGTATGCCTGTTCTGAAGGGGGTGGGTGAATAAATTAACAAATATTTAGAAAAGAAATTCATGCCACGCTGTGTTAATGGAATTAATGCTTCAGCAGCAAGATACTGAACCCCCTCTTTCATCAATCATGTGAACTCATTCAGATGTGACGGTAGTGAGAGCCCCCAGAGGGAGTTGTCTTCCATTTTAAAAAGTGATAACTTCATGGTTTTGAAACTTCACCACATGAGGGATGTGGCCTGAAATATTTTTAAAAAAATAATCATCAAAAAGAAATCTCTCTAAAATGAGCGAGAGATGTGTATCGAAAACAAACCATGGAAAATCACATCTCAGATGAAATGTCATGTATGCACATGATGTGCATATAGATATCACAGCAACTGAAGCACATTGTTTTCCCTTTGTGTATTTGAGCATTATCTATTTACACATGTAAGTATATGCATCTATAATTCCTGAATATATGCTTTTTTTGAATAAAAGCCTTGACTTGTGAGCTGTTTTATTTGAAGTTATTCATTCTGCAGTTCTTCTGTTGTCCTGCAGGTGGTGGTATTTGCACATAGATGTTCAAGTGGCTGAGAGTTGAGAAGTGCTTGGAGGTAGGGCTTATCTTAACGCCACCATATAGGACTCTCATGAGCAGTTTTTGTTTTTCCTTTGTTAGACCATATTTTTTATGTAAAACAAGGATACAGTACACAATTAGACACTCTGCTGTTCGACAAAGCAGCCAGTGAAACTCCAAAATTTAACTTTTTCTCACTATGTATTTATGCCCATTTTATTTTATTTTATCCTCAGATTGGTTGCATTACCTTACCTATGGACGATGCAGTTGCTTCAAGTGTCAAATCATGCATTTTTTTAGTGTTGCTTTAAAACCTTTATTTACCCAGGGAAGATTTGCTGAGCAGATAGGACACATTTCCAGAAGTCTACCCTCATTCTGTCCCAGACATTAACCACAGCACTCTTCTGCTGAGCATTTCTCTCTCATTTACCTCACCTGCCCAGATTTTCCCAGCCAGGATTTGAAGCTCTAACTCTGTAGTCACAAGCATTCTTTGTTAACATTTCAGGTTATGTCTTTAGATGGCAGTAAAATGTTGGGACACATTATGGTTGCACAACTTGGTTGTTTCAATGAATACAGACTTTATTGTACAGTGAGATCATTGTACTTGTGTTTTAAAGCGGGCTCAATGCAAGGTGGGATTTTGTCCCAGTTGGATGTTTAAGTTCAGGTAGTCACTTGGCAGCACGTTCCTCCTTTTTACATGCACAGGCCAACGCCGTCCTGCCACTCGACTCTCAGATAGAGAGGTGAGTGGGGAAGCGGCTCAGACAGCGATGCACTTCAGAGAGTCCTCCAAAACCCCCTAATCGAATGACCATGGATTTTTGTGTAGATGGTCGTAGAAGGCCCAATTAATTATGCATGACAGCGGCTTGACGGCCATTTGATTTCGTTACGCGCGCCCCCTCCGAGCCGCCGATCCAATCAGGTTACAAACCCCTTCCCTCCCCCCTCGGCTCTGGGCGAAGGTTAGACTCCCCTTATCAGAGGCAGAGATTTCTTTGCGATGGTGTTTGGGGCCTTGTAGGACATTTCATCATCATAATAAGTCCTTGTTATGCAGCCGGCTCTCTCCTGTTTCCCTGCTATCAGGCCTCGTTGTCTTTGGGGAGGCAGCAGTTGGGCTGGACACCTGCCATGGAGCAGAGAGGAGATAGACAGAGTTTATTAGGTAAGCAGGGAAAGATGCCAAGGAGAGATAGACTGAGAAGATATCTGACACCTGCAGGGATGGGATGGTGATGCACTGCAGCACCTGCTGTTGATAAAGCCACATGCAACCAAGGTTTCATGTGCAAGCCAGCGTGTAGTGCTTTCATATTCAGGTGATTGTCAGGTGGTATTATGTTACATGTTTAGTGCACTTTTGGGAAACTTTATATACTGCACATGCATCTTTTTGGCCAGTGCAAGCCCCCTACTCACTAAACAAGATAGGTTGTGATTATGTTTCCTAAAACTTTAAATTCATTAAGTCTTGTTTGAGATTTGCTAAAAAGATTGTAGTGCATACGGTTTCTAGCAATGCATCTCACTGGGTACAATTTGATAAATCAAGTCATAAATCATTTTAAGTGTTTTTGGCCTATTTAATTTAAAGAAGAGTTTACAGAATGGACTTTACTGTGGCGCTGCTGAAAATGCTGAATCCCTTTTAAATCTTTCTCAGGGTCTCATAAATGTCAGATTTGGCTCTTGACAAGAGACTCAGAAACCACAACAGTCCGGCCTGTATGCCAGACTGTATTTGGCTGAACTAAATGCAATCTCAGAACTGCAAATCATCACGCTGGTACAGAAACGTAGGCTTTGTGGGCAGGAAGTGAGATTGGTTAGATCCATATCTGTCAGGAGGAAGTCCTGTCAGCTCTTTGTGTTCTTACTTCCCTTTCAAGTGTTACAGTGTTTGGTAACAGATTTCACATTTCACCACAAACTTCTCTGCATTTGTGTCCCTTTGTCCTCCCATGAGGCACTTTGTGATCTGTTTGTTAAAGGTGCCTTATCAGTAAATTCGACTTGGCACATCTTGTCAGGAGAGATTGCGGTGGATGAAACTCTCGACCTGCAGGTAAAGCATCCATTAAGCGGCTTGTCTGGGGCTTTTCCATGCCCTTCGCCTATTAGCATATTGTTAACCATTTGCAGATGGCACAGGGATGGATGCACGCTGCCGTAGCCCAGCCAGTCACCACGCCATAAAGCACAACCTCTCACTCCAGTGCTGTGCTAAATGCCGTGTCCGACATTGTAATGCACGCCGGCTGTCCTCCGCCAGACAATTCAAATGACCGCTAAAAGCCCGGGGGAAGGAAAAAAGGGCCAAAATGCAAAATTGATTGAAATGACATTAGATTCAGCTCATGCTCCTCACTGTGTAAATTATGCCTGTGATGCCCCAAAATGGACTCTCTGGCCCGACTGTTAGCTCCAATTTGTTTGGCCATACCTCATGGTGGCTTGTCTGCCCTTCCCCTATCCCTTTAATCCAATCAGAGCCGCACTGGATGTTATTTATTTGTTTATTTATTTATTTTCAAAGGATGTAACTGATTCTTATCAGGGTAGAAGTGGGGCCTTCTTCCTGGTGAAACGGTGACTAACGTCCAGCCATCGATCCGTCGGTTTGTCTGCGGTGGCGGGTGATGGTTCTGGTGATAGACGCATGTGTGTGTGTGTGTTTACATGTATGCGTGTGTGTACTGTTATGTATTGTGGTCAATAGTGTAGATATGGGTGTGTTTGTGTGTGTTTTTTAAGGGCATGGAGGATGTGAGTGAATATGTAGGTCAGGGTGACGCCGAGCCAATCTGGTTCTTATGCAGATTATCTTCTGCTCATTGCTCTCCTCTGATGTTTTTCTGTCATGAGAGAAGCTTGAATGAACTTGGCGTGACCCATCAGAGATCCATGGCTGCAGAGCTGTTGGTTGCTTCTAATGTTCATGAAGTGAAGCTTGTTCTCCTGTTTCACTTTTAAAGGAACGTCAGCTAAATGCCTAAAAATGTAAATGCAAAATAACGCAGTTGATGTTGGTTGATGCTTTATGCATTTCCAGGCCCAGGTCTCTTCTAGATTTTGAGCACATCATTACCCAAGATCGATTTTGACAGAGAGCAGCGGCCTGGTACTTTTGAGTTGAGTTTGAATTAATAATTCAACACTATACAGCTCATGGATGGATCGTCTGTATCCTTTAAAAATGGGCTGAGTGCTGCTGTATGTACACAACACGACGCACAAAGTTTGTTCTTTAATGAAACAGAAAGCCATGAAGCATATTTCCTCTTCCTAGGTCTCATGTTTGCCTTGGTCTGTTAGATATATGATTCTTAAAGCTGCACAAGGGAAGATTTATATATAAAATAGCTGTGTTTTCAGGATAAATCACAAAGTGGGGCTGCAGTAGAGAAAAGTGTTTCATTTCCCCATGCAGCTCTGTATATTCCCCCAGTTTGCCCAAATGAAATTGTGGTGTTGGGCATGCACACCTCTCCACCCACGGGAGGGGAAGAACCAAAACTACAAACAAAATAGAAAGGAGAAAAAGAACAAAAAAAATCCTCAAACAGCAGTGAGCAGCTCCGTCCGGAGAAAACTGGATTCACCAACGTTAAATCTTTTTCCTCTCTTGTCTCTTTGGTTTCTTTTGGTGCAAACATGAGCGTGCTGTGTGCAGTTTATTGATGTCATGTCTGGGTATTGAAGTTCAGTTTTCAAACAGTTATCTCTTGGAGCCACCAACAAAGCTGCCTGCTGCAGCTTTAAAGATCCCCCCTTAACTTTACCCTCAACTTTCATCTTGGACATTAACTCAGGCTCCAGCCATAAAATTCATCCAGAGTGGATGTTTTTGGTCCAGTCTGTGAACACTCCACCATATTTCTATCTTTCTTTTTTTAAATTGGATTTCAGACTCTTTCCAATTTAACATGGCCACCTCTTTTCCCCATATTGTGACACCACAGTGACATGAATCAGAAGGCGTCTTCAGTTCTGTTAACCCGGAGTCACACAACTCAACTCTTCACAGACTTCACTCTACACCTGCTTACAGTCAAACTTCATCACAGGGTGCAGCTGCTAAGAAAATAAATTCCTATAAACCAGAAGTCTCTGTTTTACTGATTGTTGTCTACAAGCCCTTATCTCAAAAGTGAGAAAATGAGAAGTTGTAGCAGCTCTGAAGCTAAATGGTAGATAATCTTATATGATATGCGACTAATGGAGCAGGCACTCCATTTACATCCTGTGTTAATAATTACCACACACACATTGTCCTGAAAACTGATCTTGTCTGAAGAGGGTTGAAGTCTGGTATACTTTAATGTAGGACTGTCAAAATTTGTCTGGAAGAGAAGGTACCGTGTGACTGCAGACGGTGTGCAGTTAAATATCACTGCATAGCGGATGAATACGTGCTTGCTCGCCTAAAATAGTTCTAAAAATAAACCTGGCTACATCAGCTATGTTCAGTTAATATTTAGCTTTAACATCTATGAATCCACAAACCATATGATAAAAGTAAGAAGAAAAAAACATTTTATTGCAGGATTGTTTTGTTCTTTCAAAATAAATTATTATTAGTTATAAATGTAGCATGTTAAAGTGTTAGCACAGAAGTGCTGGAGCCAGTTAGCCACCGGGGACACGTGGATGATTTTGCTGTTTATGTTCTTATCACTTAACAGGTGATAAGTCCTGCTTCAGTTTAGTCTAATTTCTGCTGATGTAGGTGCTTCTACATCTATTTTTAACCTTGTCTTATTTCTCCCTTATACTATATCTATATAATTGAATTACATATCCTATCTATAAAATGACTTGACTTTTTAGCCAATTTACAGATATTGTATATCTCTGATGTGGGTTATATCTGGTATTTGCAGGCATTTTGAAATTGTTTATCGCTAGCCAGCTGCAACTTGCAAGCCCTTTAATGCACCGTGGGATTGTGCAGCATCTGTGTTTATAATATCTGTGATGTCTGATCAGCCTTGGGCAAAAATCCTGCATCAGTCTGTCTCGAATAGCAGCATGGCACTACGGACTGAAAAAACTCTTAAAGACAAAACATGCTGATTTCTCTGCAGGTCCAGAACAGAATTGGAAATTATTTAGATAATTTCCAACTTTTGCACAACACAGAAATGTATAGAAATATGCTGCTCTTCAGTCCTGATGCATTATTTTTCATTTTATTGTCATAGAGCAACCACTACCCCTGTGTTATTGTGATTTTTTTTTACCAGTCTACATCACACAGACAAACATCACCAAATCCAGTCGGTAAGTATAATTTCAAATTGCATTAAGGCCTGAAAAAAATCTGCAAATTTGAAGTGGACCGTTTGACAGAGCCGTGGTTATACTGCATGTTGGGTACAGGTGAGCAGTGTGTGAAGAGACCAGCCACTGGGTGGCGTTGTTGGATCAGTTTGTGCTGCTTCTATCTTTGGAAGAAGGCATGACAGCAAAGTTCACTGACAAAATGAAGAAGCCTCAATAAGATGTGAATAATATTTGAGGTTTCTGTTGTTTCTTTCTTCATACTTGACTGTCGTATGTTTCTGTGCTGGCCCTGCATGCTGAGTGTTTCTCTGTAAAATTAATTGTAATTTAGCTTGTGCAATAAGATGCAGAAATCATTGTAACTGCTCAATAAAACCTGTCTTAGTCAAGAAAAAGGGACTTAAGAGCTACTACAGTATGAACATTCATGGTAAGCTAACATGCAGTAAATATGCTTTTCTCTGGAGTAAAGTAATATAAATAATATAAAATATAAAAAACAGGATCTTAATAATCTACCACACTGTAAACTCATTGAAACACGTATTAGACATAAATAGACACCTAACACAGACACCTAAATTAATTTCTCTGTTGCAGTTGTGGTCTTCAGTTATTTTCAAGATTTAATTTATTTCTGACAATCTGGGATTAATTTAAGAGAAAGGTGTACATAATGTCAATCAGTGGAAAAAAAAAATAACTCAGTGTTTAGGTGGTGATATATATTTCTCAAGGTTTACAAATAACTATTTTTAAATGCAGCATAGTACATTACACGTTATTTCCAGAGAGCCAAATAAATATATTGCACTTAAAAATCATCAAAACACAATCTCGTTCGGTGTCGTATTCAGATTACATATGGCATACAAAAGAAAACAAAAACATTTAAAAAAAAAAAAAAAGTTTGCTGATTATTTTCAGTGGCAAGTTGGGAGTGTGCGTATGGTTCAAACAGAAAAAAGACAATTTCTTTGACAAAATGTTTTACATTTACAGTGATGAAAATCAACGTTCAGTTCATCTGTACAACCTGTAAAAACGCATGGGTGGCACGCCAGCTGGGAACCACGGCTTGACTTCCAATGCACAGAAAGGGGAGAGGGTACATCATTTCCTTGGTTTCTTGTCTTTCATTAATGAATAGATGAGTGAAAAATAACTGCTTGCACACAAATGTTATGCAAGGCGTCAGAGAAGCAAGCAGATGCCCACGTTCCATCACTGGTTTGCACCGCAACAGGATTCATCATCTAAAAGGTGAAACGAGTCAAACTGGGACGTTTCCACAGTGTCAGGCTGATGTGAAACACCTGGACGTTTATTTTACTTCAGGATAATTTCCAAGTTGTTCGCTGCACCGAGTCACAGATGTGCCAACCTAATCATTCCTCCACAGAATGGCACTTTGCCAGCTTGTATTTCATCACCCACACCTCTGAATGAACACACACCTCCAAACACTGCTCAATCACACACACACACACACATGCACAGGCACCCACAGATGCACACATCTGGTGCTTCTATGATGCAAGAAATGGAAATATGCAAATATGTGTATTTTTTTTTACTGTCCTGCATAAACACAGCAGCCGCCTGGACTGATGCTCTGTCACTGGGGGGATCTGATTGGACGATGCACACCCAGCAGTTTGTTCCTCTCTGTTCCAGCTAGAAAACAAATGTGTGTGTGAATGCTTTGCACTGGCATGTATAACAAAAGTAGCATCAATAATTGTCACTCTAATTAGTCTTTCATCTCCAGAGCCGCATATATTTGCATTTTTAACTTTAAAAACCAGGAAGCTGCCATTTTTATGCACCTGCCCAGTGAGTCGACACTTGTGCAGCCGTCCGAATTTGGATCGATCGAATGACCTCCACCTTCTTCCCCCTCCTACTGCATGTTTTAAATGAGACTCCAATGAGCCATTATTTCCAGGTGTGGACGGCCTCCCACAGTGCTGTCGACAGCCTGAGGCGCACATACATTACCTTGGCAGCACTGGTTAAAGACGAATTAATTTCGAGCTGTGGTCAACAGGCGGCGGTGACAAATGTTCCAAGATTGATGCTTCTCAGATTCAACCATACCTGCCTTAGATAGTTTCTAAGGGAACTATTGTTGCTGTTGAGTGTCCATCTGTATTTTCACACCTCTAATGGAACATCGGGGTGACACCAATCATGAGGGCTGAATTCATGGCTAGTTTCACACTCTCACAAAATAAATGGAGTAAATGAAAATGGGAAAGGTTTGGCACTAAATTTCAACATTTTAGGTTGAATCCCTTTTAGTTGAAGTTTGCTAAAAGCCTGAACCCCTGTGGCAGGTGAGGTTATTTATCCCATATTATCCAATATAAAGTTTACCCAACATGTTTGTCTACTGCGGCAGGCATGCGTCCTATGATTTGGCACTCTACTGTGAGAATTTCCTATGATAAGTGTAGCATTTTCATCTTTGTACATTGCTTTCTATCATACGCTATCGACGTTATTTTCAACAGAGTTTCTTTTTGCACTGTACACATGGCTGGCTTTCTAGGAGAGAGAAAAGCTAAGATGGCTGCTCCGCCTCCACGGGGCAAAACCAGTCTGATACGCCGTTCCACTCAAACATTCACCGACAGAGACCGAGAAAAAACAGAAATCTGTCCGGACCGAGGTTCGGCGAGTTTACAGGAGTCTCTCCAACGTGTGTGGTTATAGATCGCAGTGGTGAAGGACCACACAGCAGCCTCCCTTCAGCTTGATCCAAAATGGCTGCCCCTTTAAAGGCTCAGCGGAGACTGGTTGCTCCACAGCAGACTGTTAAATCTTTAGAAGGCGGCAGGGTCTTTTAAATCTTAAGAGTCCTGTTGATATGAGTTGAGGATGTGCAGCCACATACGGGGAGTTTACAAATCTTTACTTCCTCCACGGGTCCTCGTTCTGTTCTTCACGGGCCAGGACCAGACCTGCTCCTTTTTTCATCTTGCATTAAAGTTTCGTAGTTCGTATTGAGGTTGTAAGTGTTTGTACAAAGTCACTAAGTGTTCATAGTAGCAGTGGACATGTCGGTGTTCCCGCAGGCACTAGGGGGCGCCACAGTCCCTCTCTCTCCGGTGAGGCTGTCAGCATGCCGCAGCCTCTCCAGGTCGTTACCGTCACCTCGCTCGCTGCAGGTGAACTATTTACAAAGACCAGATAGATGAAAAAACTGAAGGGGTGATGAGCCAGAGTAGGGGAGTAACTTGTTGCGTTTGCAGTGGGGATTGGCGTTAGAGCGAGCGCCGGCCGTCTCCTCCCCGGGACGGAGTCATACGAAGGGGGTCATGACGGTGGAGGAGTGGCGTAGTCCCTGGATGGCGGCGTAGGGGCCCTGCTGGAAGTAGTGGTGGTAGCGTGGCATGTGGAAGGAGGGGAACGAAGGCCC
>OMKZ01034212.1:0-11207 GCA_900302535.1 Neoniphon sammara | reverse complement strand
AAAAAGAATAATTGAAACAAAAAATTTGCAAAAAATAAAAGTAGGCAAAATATGTTTAAAGTAAAAATAAAATATCATCAGGCAAATGTCAACATAAAAGGCATAACGGGACAATGGCGCAGGCATGTGTAATAATGAAGCAAGATGGCGACCCTGGTGACACCCCGAGACGAGGGCCGAGTACCATGCTAATACTTCACTATTGATTTTAAGCTTCAAACGGTATTATGAGCTTTGAATGTTGAATTTGTCCTTGAGAAGTGGGGGAACTGCACTAGCCTGGTCTGATTTTATTTAGCGAAATCGATGGATTTACCAATGTTGCGCGGAAAATTATTGCCCCTACTGTCTAATGAAATGTGCTTTCATTCAACAACACAATTGATTTTTAAAGAAAGCATTTTGGAAAGCTTAATTAAATATACAGTAAAGTCAGAATTGGTTTCAAACGATTCCTAAAGACATCTACCCTTACTTGACACTATGTGCCGTTTAATGGTTTTAAAAGGGAGTGGGGTAGGTTATCTAACACTGACTGGTTCAACGAAGGGTTTTAGGCCCTATGTTCAATACTCTAAACCTGAGACCTGAGTCCAGTAGTCACTGCCAATCGTTTGTTCCAGCCTGCTTACAGTACCAGATGGGGAGGGATTAACACATCCATTTTCCATTTTATTTTCAGGCAATGAGCTGAGGCTTTTATCCTGAGCAACTCACTACGACTGAGCCAGCTGGAGCTCAGTATCACACTTCAGGACACCTCAGCAGGACACATGGTCACCCCTGACCTTCCAGTTATGGGACCTTGTCTCCTGCCATGAAGTCACCATGCTGGGCCATTCAGACACTATTATGCACATGCACAGGAAAGTTAAATCAAACTGTAATGTTTTGTTTAACTGATTTAAACTTTCTGCAAGTCTTGTCTCATTCAAATCATGTTCATCTGGCCATCAATAAAACTATTGCAAATTTGATGAAATTTGAAACCTCAGCAACTATATTTGGTTATGCTAAAATTATATTATTTATGAGAATAACTGAGCAGGAAAACAGTGTCTAAAAAAAGTCTGTTTTTTTATTTTTTATATAAAAGCTTTCCAACACGGCAATTTTTGTGTGTTTCTTTTGTGTGTGTGTGTGTGTGTATATGTGTGTGTGCGCGAGTGTTCTTCCAAAACATTTTAAAACCTACACATCTGTGAACGTCCTAAATCAAACTCAAAAGTCTCTCCCTTCTAATCTGTGCCAAGCTCTTCCAGCTTGTGCTCGTCAAGAGAGTGTGCTGCGCAAGGAGCGATAAAACGTTTCACTTCTCATCCAGAGTTTGGCATTATACGGATAAGAGGACATGTATGAAAATATTTCTATTCAAGTCGGGCTTCCTCTATCTCCTCCGATGCTCTCGTGTGAGAATAAATTCCCTCCATCTTGACAAGCCCAGTTCATTATTACATTCTCGTCTGTTATGTAAGGTAGCAGTACCAGAATAATCAAAAACAAAACGAAATCATATCAGGAAAAAGCAGTCCACACACAGCAACCCAGAAAAAAAAGAAAAAGAAAAAAAGAACTCAAAATGAAACCCATGGAAACAACAAAATGCAGCGTGTTCACATTCCAAAACAAGGGCTGGAGAAATAAATCATGAACTGAAGGAGGGTACCGGGAAATGAATTTCTCTGTAACCCAGGTGACTCGAAAGAAAGAACCACAACAGTTAGGGTTCAAAATGACAACTCATGAGAAAACATGAAAAAAAAATATAATACTCAGCATAAACGGAAAATAAGAACATTTAACTTCTAAATAAAAAAAGAAAAGAAAAATCACAAGCACTGTCTGCATCATACGTACCTGGCTCCCACAAAAAATAACTTTTTAAGACTTTCTTACCACCAGCACCCGACTACTGAGTGAGCTCACTCCATAGTCAGTGAGCCGCAACACTTTCCCTCTCAAAGGCTGCGTCAGTCATTTCAGATTCAAAGCTAACCCCATTTCCAAATTGGTTGTTAACACCTTTATATTTGGCCTACTGAGATGTTGTTTTCGGACCCATTTTTGGGTTATGTGGAGGGAGAGAGTTGGCTCTGTGCTGTTTTATTCTCTTGGACTGTATTATTCTCTTGTATCTTTAGGGCCGGAGGGTCCACAAGACTGTGAGAGGGGAAGCCGTCAGGGGAGGAAAAAAAAAAAAAAAACGTATTCCCACAATGTTCTCTGCTTCTGAACTCGGCCAAGTACACAAACTTTTTTTCTTGTTCGACAATTTGTTAAAATAAATCCCATTTCATAGCCTTGTGCCAGTGTATCGTGGTGAAGCTCGCTGCCATTTTGAGGATGCCAAGGCACAAGAGCAGGGATGGCAAGGCGGAGAGCTTGTATTGTTGAATTCATAAAAGTTTAATGATACTGTTCTGACTGCTGCGCCGCTTTGGGTAGGAGAACCGCTTTAATACAAAAATAAAATAAAAATAAAAACAAGAACAGGGGTTTTGACTATCAGAGAGGCCTCCTCCTCCCAGTCAAGAGATATAGGACTGAATGTTCCAGCACACAGCAAATAGGACAGGACCACAGCCACAGTCCCCAAACCCTTCTCTGTGTCCAATGGGCTTATTTACTTACGGTCTTACTGGATTTTGAGCCTTTCAGCTTCTTTTCCTCCGCTCATATTGTATTTGCAAACTCCCCACGTCAAGAGTGATTGCTCAGTTCTCAATCTTTGCGGTGCGGAAAAAGGCTGTGAATCTGACAGGGGCTGGGCTATCGCACCACACAGGCCTCCTCACGCCTGATAAGGGCTTAAGACGGGCTGGGGCACAGCTTTAGTAAAGTGCATATCCCATGAAGGCCAATGGTGGGATTATGGATACTAGAACTATACGACAACAAAAGAAGAAACTCAGCTAATGCTTCACTTGAGGGTCTTTTGAAGCTTCTCTGAAAGAGTTTCTGAATGCTATTTGACAAATAATTAGTCATGTCTGCATTCACATCCTGCTATTTGACTTTTAAGTCTGTTGTGACGTGACTGGGAGCTCTGGGGACAAAGTCTGCCATGTTAAATACTGGTGGCATACCCAATCATCATGGCTACCTTCAGATGATAGCTGGTTTTAACGTGGCATCTTCAGTGTGTGCATGTCAGTGCTAACAGCTAAGCTACACAGGCCATTACTCAGCGCCTGCTGTCAAATCTTACACTGATACAGACTGTCAGTGCTTTTGCTGTCAGGAGAATGAGTACATGTCTGTATTTGCTTTTGTGTTTTCATCATCAGCGGCGAAAGACAGGATGTTCGTATTTGTTGATCATTAAGGAATTAATCCCCGTCCATGCCAAATGGCCATGCTAGAGCTCATACAAATATTCCAATATATCTAAAAACCTTCCGCAATTACAGTAAGTGGGGGGCTAAACTGCTTGTTTGGCTAAATACAGAGGATTTAGAATCTGCCACTTTAATTTGAGAGATAATGCTCGACTGGCCAGTGGCAGCTTCTAGGTATAATCTAAATGTGTAACAAAGCCTGACAATCCAGGGGCCTGGCCCATAGCTCATCGGCAAAGCGTGAAATGAATTCTGACGCTATGAAATGGGATTCTTATCTGCCACTCTAGGGCCCTGCAGTCCCCGCTGCACCGACTCCCCTAACACCCACCCCCAGGGTCCGTCTTGGGTGCCATTACCACACCTTGCGGCCGAGTAACAGCAAGAGGGACGCTGGGAGTCCTCCCAGCTCTCTGGTTGTGGACCCAGCCCGGTCGCGTCTGAACGGTCTCACAAAAACAGTGTCTCAACCTGGTCTGACTAGGGCAGCATATCCCATGAGGCCTTGCTTCTGAATGAGGGCCACTGTTGCCAATTACACCCGATGAGGAGATGTTCTCAACCCACTGTAATAAGGACCAAGAGGTCTCATAAAAATGATTGAGGTGCTCCTCGAGTTGAGGAAGTTATTTGGCACCGGCTGAAACGGAGCAGTGGATGAGATGCGGGAGAGAATTATTATTTTTTTTTTGCAGTGACTTTTCTCGGGTTCCTGGCAGAGTGGTCCCCATGACAATAGCCTCTGGTAATGCTGCAAGTACTGAGCACAAACTTCAACGCTCTGCAAACATTCTGCACCAGAGATAATGGACAACAAAGCAAACAGGGAAATCATATTGTCTGTCTTTCTTTTCTTTCAGTAGCACAGGGTTTCAGTCTGCCACATAATGAAAGAGGTTCAAATCCAGCTTGAAATAGTTTTGCAGCTCAATGGGCAGAGCATGGCACTAAGTTGAGGGTTCAAAACCAACCCATACTAAAATTGTACACACTTGCTTTGGTGCTTTGGATAAAGTATCCACAAAGTGCCATATATCTGTCTCAGTACCATATTTGTCATATAATTCATTTCTTGCATCTTTTTTGTTGTTGTTTTGTTTAAAATGTAAAATAAATACCTTTGACATGACATGAAATGCTCAGCGTGTATCGTTTTCTTTTGTGTCTCATGTTCTAGTTGTCCTTCCCTAACATGTTATTAATGCCCAGATATATCAGAGCCTGACCAGCTGCTCCAGTCAAGCAGGTCCTAAATAGGTTTTCCTCATTATAGTTTAGTATGTAGTGTGTGTACGCATGATGGGACTTTGTGTGTGTGTGTTTGTGTATACATCTAGCAAACTCATGCAACTCCAATGAGGTGTGTTTTTTTAATGATAAGGTCTGGCAGTGCCTTTGCAAGGTAATTGGATTTTTAGCTGACAGAGAAAGTAATATTTTGGGAGACCTGCTGATGAGGGCTGCAGTCGAATGTGTCTCCGCAGTGTCATACCACATGCAACAAAAATAGAACTATGTGTAGAGAAAGTGGCTTTGTCTTCAAGACAGCGGGCCTTGTGTTTCTAAGCACTTGAGAAAGTGGTATGCAACGCCTCTGTAATGCACTCAGCTTTTCTGCTCTTTTCCCATAAGGCGGGCGGTTTCAAGTGAATGTGCTGCACCACGCTGAGAGGACATTAAACATGAGCTATATATGTCACAAAGCTCACTGAGACGTCTGGAGATGCTGCAATAAGAGAAGCCAAACCACAGACATGTCGGATGAATATTTAACCATGTCACATATGAAGACTGCACACTCAGTTCCTCGGCTCTTTTAGGGTTTTCAGTCAACGGCATATAATAGGTCGAATGGGTCAGTCTGTGGGGATCGTTGAAAGGTTTTTGCAAAACAATATGGCAGACTGGAACCCCTGTGCCACAAACAACCACTTACCTCAGAGCATCCAAAAGATCAAGTTATGATGGTGTTGAGTTGTGTTGTGTTGTGCTGTGTTGTGTCGTGTTATGGAAACTCTTTTGCTTTGTCTGCCTCAGTCTGTCATCTTCCTGACCTCGGTGGTGAGAAACCATAGGGCTATTTCTCACACCTGCTTGAAGAGGGATTCACTATGCAAACAAGAACCCGCTGACTGAGAGAGGCCAAGGGTTGAAACCATAGACCGAGAGTGGATAGAAAAGACATTCCTGAGTGTCCATTTGGCTGTTAACCTTAAGAAGATTGCCAAGGAATACTTGGAAATGAGCTTTGGATGCAGAGCATGAGACTTGAGAAATGGATATGTTACCATGGCAGAAATATAATTTCACTCAACATCCCTGAGGCTGCTGTGTTGTGATGTCCAGCTTTCTGAGTCTGCTGTACTCTACAAACATAATGACACTCATTTCCAAGGCTCTACTATTGAAATTCTACGGTGGGCATCTACAGTGCTGAGGGATGCCATATTAAACCAGGATTTACCCTTTCTATCCACTACAATTCTATGGGCGATGCAGTAGTGGAGTCCCTCGTCTCAAGCAGAGAATTGAGAAAGGCCTCTGGTTAGATGGAGATGCTCATGGCTGTTTGTTCAATGAATAAGTGTGTGTCAATGCTATTTCTAAGTGCTGCTGTACTGTAGCTACTTGTGGCTGTCGTGGATTTGGGTTCATGCAAGAACCCAAAATAAAGAGGGAAATAGAAGCAAGCTACTGTTTAGAGTGATGTCAAAAGCAGTGTGCTTTTTTAAAACCCAGAAACTCATGGAAATAAATTAATAAATAAAAGACCTAACTAAAAACTTTTTTTTTTCAAAAGACTCAACAAAAAAGGAGGAGGACACAAAGTAAGCAAGGTGATATCAAGCCATTCCAAGGAGAGCTTTTGTTCCATCTCACAGGGGAACAAGTGACAAATAGAGAAAGAGAGAGAGTGAGAGAGAGAGAGCCATGAAAAGATAGAAAAAGAGGAGTGTGTCCAATCCAATCTGCTTGCAGCTTACCGTTCAAGAAAACAATGCAAGAAACAGAGGTAAGGGACTCACAAACACACACATCCACAGGTGGAGATGCGCACATACACTTTGAAAGACGCTGAGACAGAGATGAGTTTGGATGGACATTTAAGGTAGATTCATGCCTGGAGTGATCAAAGATCAAGGGTGCAGCAGAAAGTTCTCAACAGCACCCCCAGTAGGCAGGAGGGAGGGTGGCATGCAACTGGTGCTCTCCTCAGTGACTCTGCACTGTCTGTGTGGCTCTGCCCCCCCAGCAGAAACAAAAAGAACTGTGAAGTGGTTGTCCCAAAGCCCCCACACCCCAGAGGTGAGGGTACAGCCAACAAGTTGCACTGGTAGAAACAGAAAATGTGTTAAAAGAAGTCTCCTCCTTCTGCCATGGCTTTCCTGCGTCCCAGTCAAATTTCTCTGGTTCAGACCTCTCAATTCAAACCGAGGACAGACATTGTGCCAATGAGGATAGCCCCTCTGACAAGGAACACTTGTCTTTTTTCAAAGTCTGTGGTCTTCTAAATTCCCTATTGTGAGGATCCACAACAACTAGTTCAGATCCACTCACAAATCCAGCAATAATTTATAAGTTCTTCAGGGTTTATGTATTGAACTTCAGTACTCAATGTCAGCGTTAATCTTTGTATGTTATGTAAACCCAAGTGATGCCTGTGGTCTATGCATTTGATCCCCTGTCAGCCAGCATTGGATATTTAAGCTGCCCATGCTTGCTTTCTCTCCAGCTTTTACTACAGTGTGCTATGATGTCATTCCTGTTATTTTTATCTGGTTTATTTAAATAATTCATTTGTGTTCCTTCCTTCTGTAAAATACAATATCAGCGCTCTGCTGATCTGCTGGAGTGAATTCGGGGGTGGGGTGACTGTTGATAGGAGGGCTTTTCTGACTGTCCTCTGATGACTAAACCCACCCCCCCAAATCCTTCATCCCGAATCTAAATACAGTTTAGGAGAAAGCCTAAGCAGTCATGGAGGAGAATTGACATTTTTTGTGTCTCTGTCACGTGGGAGAAAAGTGCACTTGCTGTTGACAAAAGAAAAGCAAATATGAACAGGAGTGAAAGGGAAATAAAGAAACTATCAGCTAGACTTGATTTGTTTGACAGTGTTGGGTATACTCATACATATATGGCACTGGAGTCAGGGTAGAAAAACAAAGAAAATCAAAAAGTTTAAAGGTTGTAAAATAGTTTAAAAAGTCTAAAACTGTAGCCCTTTGCAGCTTAAAATAATCCTCTGCTCTCCGCAAAACAAAGAGTTCATAGTGTAAATGTCATTTTCCATGAGGCAGAAAACAATAAATTGTCACCTTGAAGTGTTTTGTAAACAAAATCAATATCAATCAAGTGCAATAACATTAGACCACACATTTTCAGTAATGATTCTGCTACACATCAATTAAGAGAGTCATATAGTTCAACATTTCTGAATCAGCTTTGAACCCTGAGCATGTCCGAGAAAAACATAGTCATAGTTCAAAGGTGATGATGAATTTGACATCAGAGTGAAGACAGATTACAGGCTGGAGCCGGAAGAAAAATTCACATCACCTCATTACAGTTCACTTTAGTCAAAGTCCACAAAAACATGAATACACTTCACTGCTTCACTGGGGAAACCCGTGTGTTAGCCCACCCACAACCCACAAAGGCAAGGGGACAGAAGAGTGAATAAAGGGCTACATACTGGCTTGCAAGGTCTTCTGGGATATGTCATTTGTGAAAGCTCCGATGCCTTTGTTAGAGACGGCTGCCAGAGAGAAGTAGTACTCTGTGTTTGGACGGAGACCCTCCACAACATATGAAGATGTGGGTCCGAATGTTTTCTTTATCTGTAAGTGGAGGGAAAGGTTGGTGATGTCTCAAGTCTGGTTTAAAATGTTAATCTATTTATCGTGAAAATACGATGCTAAGATCCTAAGGAGTTACCACACAGCTTTTGATGCAAATTTAACTTTTAACATTGGGATTAATACCTGGGTACCAAAGCTACCCTCTTTGTATCGAAGGTCATAGCTGATGATTCCCTCCTTCTCATAGGCAGGTTCCCAGGTCAGTTCGATGCTGGTGTCAGAGACAGCTCCGACCTGGAACTTGGTTGGCTGACCTGGGACTGAAAAACACAGCATAAATCATGAAATCACTTTCGAATGTAGTAAAATGAATTCTACCAAATTTCCTCAAGGATGAACCCAAATTTTAGGTCTCGATTTAGAACATTTAGATGATGCTGTTCTCCAGAGCATCACTGTTAGAATGAGTGCAAAAGCAGAATAACCTCAATTCCTCGATTACTCACTTTACAACTACTTACAAGGAGCACAAAGGTCAAAATGCTTACCTCCTTGCAGCACTTTGACATGGATAGGCTCTGAGAAGGGTCCATCGCCCACAGAGGTGAAGGCCAGGACTTTGATAGTGTAGGTTTCTGAGACCACCAGGCTCTGAATGGTAGTGATGGTACTGTCCTGGACATTGTGGATCTGCCAGAGGCTCATGGGCTGGGAGTCATCCATGGTGTAGTAAACCCGATAACCCTTGATCTGCCCATTGGGCTCTTCGGGCTCCTCCCAACGCACCATCATTGTGTTCTGGGATATGATCCGAGCCTGGATGTTCCGTGGGGGGCTGGCCGGGGCTTGTTCACCGGTCCGGGTTTCCACCGGCTCACTGGGAGGACCCTGGCCGATTGTGTTGAAGGCCGAGACACGGATCTCATACTCAGTGTTGGGGTAGAGGCCACCGATGCTGTATCGTGTGGTGGTGATGCCATCCATGGTCTCGTACTTGCTATCTGGGGACTTGGCCCGGTACTGGATGATGTAGTAAGTCACTGGGTCTGGGTTGCCCGAGTCCCAGGTGATGGTGACACTGGTGGCAGTGGTTTCAGTCACCACGGGGGTACCAGGGGGTTTGGGTAGAGCTGTGACAAGAGAGGAAGGACAGGGAGATTTTAGCATTTATATTGAGAGTGACTGATTGAATGACTTTGCAACAAAAAAGGCAAACTCAGAACTGCTGCAAAATGTGTTTTTCTGTTTCCAAAATTTCAGCTGATCCTTTCTGGTGACAAACTTAGACCCCATTAATGCCTAGCCTTATCTTGTGTTCTTGATGGCTGCACTGTAATCAGATAGAGACAAAATGCATTAAGTCCAAGTGCAAATGAATTCAACTTCCACCAAAGATCTAACCATCCAATCAATTATGGCAGTATCCAGGGACATAGTTGGCCACATTAACATTGTGTAAATTTGTCTCCACATAGGAGCTACGTAAATGGAAATAAACGTTTTTTGTGGATTCAATGAGGAAGCGCATGCAAAACACCCAGGCTACAGGCAACATGGACAGTAACTTGGTTGCTAATTGGTTGCTAAGGCAATACAAGCGATGTATTGCCAGTTTTAACAGACATAAATGTTACAAGAGGAAATAATATACGTGACAATCGGTAGGGGAAAAGGAATTTGGATTTGACCATGTATACCAGAGACATATTTTGATGGGTGTATGAATAGTGTCATCAACAGTAATAAGCAGTATATCTTACATTTGACAGTGATCTGTGCCACAGCTTCAATGATGCCAAGGCTGCTCATGGCCACACAGGTGTAGTTGGCCGACTCGCGGACGCTGCTGAGTTCAAGAACGTTCCTGCCCACCGGCATCTCATCCTCCGGTGTCAAGTCTTCTGAGTTGAGCATCCACTTGACGTAAGGCATGGGCGATCCCACTGCCACACAGGTTATGTTCACGCTGCCACCAGGCATGATCTCCTGACTCGTTGGTGGGATGGAGAAGCGAGGGGGCACCCGCCGGACTGGGAGAGGGCATGAGGAAGGGGAGAGGACGAGAGAAGGGGGCAAGGGAGTCAAACAAAAGAGAAAAAGAGAGGTAACAAGAGGCCGATGAAAATGGACCCTTCTGAACGAAATACTTAACAACTACAAAAAGGTTCAATATGATAAATGTGAACTGAAACGCAAAATAAAGGAACTAGACTTTTCAGAACGTAAAAATATACAAATAATGAGAAGGAACTAAACTAACAGAACTGCTTCAACAACAATATAGATTGACATTAAAGCAACGATTCATAGCAACAAGGTTCCATTGACCAATATTTGACCCATCACAGCACAATTAAAGACACAAAAATCTATTATGAGTTTCTCATCTTTGGAACTGAACTGCTGAATATATCCAACTACAGCATAAGCTAAACACCAAGTATGAGGGTGTGTGATAAAGGCCATGTGATAATGCTATCACATAAGGCCAACAAGGCAACCTGGAACTTCCTGTCGTCTCAGGCACTCACGCCAAACAGGAAGTAGGCCATTATAGGCTTCTCCCACAGCACAGGAAGTATAGGGTTACTGGGCTATTGACCATCTCTACGGTGTCTCTAAACACATGCTAACGTGAGTTTTCAGCACTTAGCACCTGTCTCTACTGCCTAGATATCATTAAAGATGAGAAACTTTAATCAGATTTTTGTGGTTTAGGGTAGATCCACTGGACAAAGCCTTTTTAAGATCTGACACGGTTCCATTGATAGATGCAGCTATCAGTTTCACAGACAGCATGCATAAATAGACCGAGGTAAATTAAGGAGTAAATGATAACAAAACCAGATATAAAAATTGAGATAAAATGCATAGAGGAATATAACTGAAGGGTCGCTAGCATGCCCAGACAAAAGACGATTGGAAAGGAAAGGAGAAATACAAGATAGAGGATAGAGCACCTGAGGAAAAGATAGAGAGAAAGGGAACAGAGGAGGAGAGAGTGATAGAGAAAGAGAGAGAGAGAGAGAAAGAGAGGGGAAGGTTTGGAGGAGGGTAAGGGGGGGTA
>OMKZ01034211.1:0-12631 GCA_900302535.1 Neoniphon sammara | reverse complement strand
GGTGGACTGCTCCTGGAGGGGCTTGAGGCAGCTGCCCGATGGCCTGCAGCACAACCTCCGCTCCCTCAACCTGTCCCACAACCGTTTCCACAATCTCGACGGTCAGCTCACGGCATACGCTCACCTCCGCATCCTGGATTTGTCCCACAACCGGCTGGGCCAGCTGCCCTCTGGCTTGCCCCGTTCCCTCTGGCAGCTCTACGCCAGCGCCAACCGCATCCGGCTGCTGGACAAGAACGATACCGCCTACCAGTGGAATCTGCGACTCCTGGAGCTGTCCAACAACAAGCTGGAACGGGCCGTCTTTATCAACAACACGCTGATCAACCTGCACATGCTCAACCTCAGCCACAACCGCTTCTGGACCGTGCCCACCAACATGCCCATGAACCTGGAGACCATCGACCTGTCCTACAACTCCCTTGTGCAGGTGCTGCCGGGCTCTCTGGACCGGCTCGCCCAACTAACTCACTTCTACCTGCATGCAAATCGCTTTTCTGCACTTCCCCTTGGAGTGTTTGACAAGATGGCCGGGCTTAAACTCATCACTCTGGGAGAAAACCCTTGGGCCTGCCACCTTCATGCCAACATCACCTACTTGCTGTCCTGGATACGGCAAACCTCTGCCCGTGTCCTGGGCTGTCCCTGCCACACCCAGCCTGTCTGTGGAGGGGTGCGCCCCGGCAGGACTGGAGGGTGGCACTTTGCCTCCTACAATGCACCCCCCCTTGCAGCAAGCGCCCAGGACCTGAGCTCCACGGTACCTGAGGCCAGCACCACCGGGTGGTGGTACCTGTCGGTTTCTGCCTTGCTGAGCACCCAGTATACCACCCGGGAGAGTGTGAACACACAGCGCCAGCCCTTCACAGCCTCACCACTCGGTCTCTCCACAAACCAACACCCAACCACCAGGCAACTTTCCTCTACTGCCGGCCCAGCAGCCACAGATCAAATGCTGCAGACAGATTTCCATTTCATCACAGGCACAGCCTTTGTCAAACACAAAGCCCTGCCCGCTGACTCACTCAGCCATGCCACATCCTCCTCTGCTGACACAAGTTTCATTACTGACACGCCCATCACCACTGAAACAATCACAAACCGATTATTTACTACCGAGAGCACATCCATCGGTACAAAGAAAACCACCACTCTCCGCACAAGGAGTGTGAGGAGGCCCAACCAGTCCCTTCCTGGCAGCGTCCGCAACATCGGCCCAGCACTCACTACCTGTTCCTTACTCCCTTTCATACACAACCTGTGGCCTCTGCTTCTCCTTCTGCTGCAAGTCCTCTAAAACACAACAGCAACACCTCAATGACAAGTTTGGATATGAAATTACAGCACAAACAAACACTGCACATGCAAGAGACTGCTGTGTTTTTTTTTTCTACCTACTGTACTGGCCAATAGACTATTTACTAAATGAATTGCACGTTGATGCTAGATACTAGTTTTATATGTACAGTATATATCAAAAGAGAATGCTTTATATGTGTTTAACTTTATAATAACAAATTTAACAAATCTGCCCTTCAGTGGACTGCCCTTGGACATTGTAATGAATATGGCTAAGCACATGATGGCACTATACATTCAGCGACCGGTTTATTATATAATAAACTACAGGCAGGTGGTCATCTGCAACTATGGCCTGCCCAAGGACTGACAGTTAAATTTTGAGGTGCTGTCTATACATCACTGTTGCACAGTGCTATTTGTTTGCACAATTTTTGCTATTTTCCTGTGACTGGCTGGATTTGATTGACAGTTTGCTTGTCACTTAATTCTTTGCAAACTCTAGACAGTGTTTTAGGGAAATGTGCATTAAGCTACTTTTAAAATACTGGAACTGGTGTGCCTGGCTCCAAAAATTACTACATTCAAAGTTGCTGGGGTTACTAGTTTTTACCATAGTGTCTATTTTAATAGAAGTCCTTGATGCTGGTTTTATATAACAAACCACAGTTAAGTCACTCCCTTGTGGTCTTTTTTTCTGAACAAAATGTACCAAAAGGACTGGCCATGGTGTGTAGATAGCATGAGACAACAGAAACCCACTGACACTCATGAAAATTATGTGCATGTAATATCAAGTCACCTGTTCCAAGCACTGAAACGCTAACTTACTGGTATATAGGCACACACTGTTAAAGCACAGATTTTCTACACTTGCTTTGTTAAAAATAAATGGCAGCAATTTTTAAAAATTTTCGGATGACACCTTAACATACAGTATGGTACCAAAAGGTGCAAAAATCATACAAAAGTCACAGTATGGAGCCATAGTAACAAAGAGGTAAGGCAAGTATTATTTGATATGTGAAGGTTAAAAATGGTGAATGCTCAGAAAGAATCACAGTATAATAAAGTATAATTATATAATAAAACATAACAGAGTACTGAGGTAGAATAAAGTGCAGTACAGAGTCAGTTTATGCTTAGGAAATTTTGGGGGCAATTTCTTTAAAAGTGAATAAAATATGCTTAAAAATGTTGTCATTTGTGTTCATTGTGTGAGATTATGCCAGATTTTTAGTCCTTCACACACTGTTGTGCTTCATCAGTACTGCTGAACTGCAAACTATAGCTTATATGCATGAATCCTAATGATATAGAAATGGTTATTCTCATTTGAGTTGGGATTTTAGGGATGATTTCCCACCAGTTTAGCAATGTGTGGTGCCCTGCCCTGCCTACAGTGTTTTATTGAAAGTCGCTGTTTGTTCAGGCCATTAGAAGTATGATGTTGGATCATGCCTACTGTATCTTGAACTCAAACAAAGTTCATTTTTGTCTTTTCTCCTCTCTTTCCTAGCCTCTCCCTTTTCAACACCCTCTGGTTTGATTTTTGTTTCATTTTATGTGCTTTTGTTGAGTTTATTATTACAGCGATGATGCACATTAACCAAAACTTCTGTTCATGTTCCACTTTTAGCCGGCCAACTGCAGTCCCTGGGAATCATGAAGTGAGGATTATACACATCTGAGACTAATCCTGTCGCACAGTTTGTGTTTTACTGTAATATTAACTTTCTACAAACAGTTTATGTTACAGGTTAAATGTTAATGTCAGCCGAGACCTAGACTTGGTAGCAATGTAGGACATTATGGTAGCAATGTATGTCAGTGGTAGTTTAAAATACTATCAAGGGCTTGTTGTCTACTTAGGTGTCAAACCAATGGGGTTTGCAGCGTAGAAGAATGCAATGAGTGCCAGACAGGGTAGACAACTAAGAAAACAGACAACAGAGTCAATTTGATAGTGCATTTCCGTGATTGACAACTTATCTGACACATCTGAATTGTCAAGTTTAAAACAAACACACAGTCATTACTGTTTTGTTCAGTTTGATCATAATTTCACACCTTTCACACTTTGAAATCCTTAAAAGCCTGGGCTCCACATTAAATAAATGTTGTTATTTTTTCTTTCTTTTTTCTTTTTTTTCCCCAGTTGTCTCCATTTAAGCTCCAAAACTTTTAAAACATCTTTTCCGCTGGTGAGCTTGCATGCTAGGCAATTATCTGCTCTGAAGACAACACAAAGTCATGTCAGATAACTTTTCCGGCTCCCAAATCACTGACAGGCTGGGGAAAGCTAGCATCACTCACTGCTGGCATGCTTCCCCTCTTCATTCTTTCTTTCAGACACATTCAATGAGGCTCACCCAAAAGATTCTGAGCACAGCAAGCCCACTGCCCCCTTGTGTCCTTGCACATTAAATTCTCTATTAGCTTTTCATTTCACCACGTTCTCCGCCAATAAATGCAGAACAGGGCACATAATAAAAGCTTTAAGAAATTGTCGTATTGAAACATGCTCAAGTAAGGGTGCTGTGAATCTCAGCTGAATCATCATCAGTTTGTTGAAGAGCACACTGGGTAAGAAAGCTGGGCTCAGCACCAAGCTCACCAGGTTCTTGAAGTTAGTCTGGGGCTGCAATGCTGTTTTGTGGCTGTATACAGAGATAACAGGGGGTCAGAAAGCAGCCAGCAGCTTGGAAATTCCCCTCACAGCAACCTAAGGAAGTCACAAAGCCATTCCTCTCAGTAAAGGAGGCCAAAGGGGTGCTGTAGGTGGCCGAGCCTGGGATGCCCTGCTACTGCAGGGTGGCTGGGGAAAATGAGATGACAGACACTACCAATAGTACATTTGTTTTTCTGTGCCCACATAGCTATCACAATTTTTTTATCTTTGGGCTGGGTCTTGGGTGTTTTGAGGAGGTCCAATTGATAAGAACACACACTAACAAACAGAAACATACACAACTGGCATCAGTTCCTCTCATCATTACATGTGCTCCAAGCGCCCTCTTGTGGTGGTGGGATAGACATTTTTATCCTAAAGCATTTCAATAACACTGCAAAAATCTCCATCTTAACAAGTCATTTAGTTTCATATTCAGTCATAAAATTTTGTTTTTTGTAAATCAAGTGGAAAAATCTGCAAGTAGGATGAGATAATCCCACTTCCAATGCATTTTCAATCTTTTATAGTATAAATATGTTGAATCAAGGCACAATAAGGCAGATCAGCCCACTAGTATCAAGACAATGACACTTGATTCAAGAAATATGTTGATTGACACTAGAAACAAGTGGTATTATCTCATTCCATTGGCATGTTTTCTTCACTGTGAACAACATGGTTTTAACACTAAATATGAGACTAAAAACTTGTTAAAATAGATATTTTTGTTATGAAACCATATTTGTCTGCTGGTGAGCAAAAGTTCCTTCTGATGCTCTTCACCTGTAAACAACATGTCCCTGATGGAGACAATTCTTTGACAGTGTTTCAGATGGGTAAGATGGCCTGCACTAAGATCTCAGATGTCTGCCACATAGCTGCCTTGAAAACATCACACTGCTTTGCAGAGATTGCACATCAAAGCTGAGGAGTGTGTTCCTTCTGCTGAGTACAGCCTCCCCATAGAATAAAATATGACTTTGCCACAAAGAGGTGAATAGACAAAGCAACACAACTGACATGTAAGAAAAGTTCAGGTTTTGCTTGGGCACTAAGCAGGCAATTGTGGCTCCATGTGTTCAAATGTGTAGTCTTGTCTTTGAACTTAAGAGTGGTAATCTTCTCCTAGAAGGTCAGGCTCCGTCACACACACAAACGCACAATAAGGAAACAGACTGACAGCAAAAGATGAAATATAGCGCCTCACAGCACACAAGGGAAACATTTCCTGCCATGAGACCGGAAAAGCGTGACAGCTATGCATCAGCCTGCAGACAATTAATGTAACTGCATTATCATGGACCATCATGAGGGACAAAGGCCTGCACACACAGTGATGCAAATCAAAATATCAATTGCAGTGATAGAAAAAGAATTAGTTTAGAGTTAGTTTGGTGTCCCCAATGGACCTTTGAGCGTTGTAGATAAAGTTTATCGGATCAAGTTAATCTCTATTGACAGTTTGGGTCTATCTGCCAAGCCTTGCCAGCTCTCATGTCCAAGAGCAATGTTTTCCAGTCTGGGCGGTGATCAGCTGAAACAGGAATGTGTAGGAATCAGGAGGAAATAACAAGGCATACTCCAGCAGCCAGAAGACTGATGAGACAGGCAAAATTCAACCCTGCAGCGCAGTGGGGGAAGATGAGGATAAGGTATCGCTCGCCCTCTTCTCAATGGCAGAGGAAGGACAAGGTCAATGGTAAGGTCAGCGGGTTCAAAATTGGAAGTGCTTGGCATCTGGCGATGGCAGCCATTTAGCAAACGAAAGAAAGATAAAAGGAAAGCAGAATGGAATGATTGCCAAAGGGGGCACCTTGGTGGATCACTGTGTAGAGCGCACGCCACGTACTGTTCAATGCAATGGCCCAGTTTTGAATTCCAGCCCTGGCCCTTTCCCCATGTCATCCCCTCTCTCTGCCTTGTCTTTCCAGTCTCTCTCCACTGTATCTATCCAATCAAATAGAAATTACCAAAAAATAATCTTTAAAAAAGAAAAAGGAAATGGATGGCATATAACAAAGAATGAACCAGGAGACAGAAAGTATTGCTGAGTTCTTTTGCCATCCTCATTCTCTATAAGATGAAGACAAAAAAAATAAAATAAAATACTGAGGTACACCATATGCATAAACATATGCACAAACACGAAGTGAATGAGTGAGTATGAAAGTTTGTCAGCAAAAACACTTTAATAGTAATAAACAGGTCCTGTCCACTGCCATAGCCATGTGACCGAAGAAGGATAATTAAGTATTGAGTTTTATATTGAGTGTCAGCCTGCCCATACAGCAATAGCACCTGTGTGTATCCATGAGTGTGTCAAGGCACAGATATTGCCTACAACAAAGGACAGGATCACACTAATGGGCTTACAAAATTGCCTGAGTCAAAAAAACAGATTTGGACGATGAGGCTCAAGATCAACCTGAGAAATATTGTTGGAAAACTCAGACCATCCAAAAACAGGTGAAACTTATTCCTTGCACATTGATGTGAGTCGGGATCTCTTTATCTCATCATATGTCCACCACCATTTCCTTCACCTTGAGAATGCCCCTCAACGTCCCTATGTTCGTCCTCCTTCCTGCCGCTGCCAGGAAAGGTGACAGAATGGTTCCTCGGGTTGCCCCCATGTTGCTCGCCATCCCTGACGCGCACTTCTCTCTAGACTCATACAAACAGCAACCTGCTGATTAACTAGTCTATAATCCAAAACACTGTAGGGGCCTGAGCTTATCTCCTTGCCCTGTGGAGCAGGTAAATGATGCCCTCATCCATTCATGTTTGAGTCTGTTAGGCCTGGAGAGCCTCGCACAAGAGGCCAGACATGATCCAAGACCAACTTCTCGAACATCCGACATGTCAGATCAACGGGTCCATTGATATTGACGTCACAGTTGCACACCCGTTTGGTGGATTGTGGTGTTGACAGATAAAGTTGTACAATTCATTATACAGTGGGAAAATCCATCAGTGTTGTCACCGTGTGACACACAGAAGCCTTTAAGTGTGATTTTCAAGCTGTCCTGGAGGAACTTCTTTGGGTTCCTCTGTTCATGTAGTACTTTGGGCCTTGCTTTGGGTAACTGTGTATTTTGTGGTAAGGTAGTTTGAGGCACTCAGTGTACTCGGTGTAAAACCTGTCAAGGCTGGGCATTATATCAATATTATATATATCTTGTGAAATAAGACAAGATATTGTCTGGAATTTTGGATAATATTGTGATATGACATAAGTGTTGTTTTTTTCTGGTTTTATAGGCTGCATTACAGTGAAAGGATGCAACTTTCTGAACTTATTTGACTATTGTATCTGTTCTATTTTTTGCCTCTACCTGCTTGATCATATCCACATTATTAATTATTGTTTATCAAAGATGTCTTGTGTGTAAATATCTTATAAAAGCACCAATAGTTATCCCTACAATATTGTTATGATATAAATATTGAGGTTTCTGGTCAAATATATCATATCTGATTTTGCCCAAATTGCCCAGCCCTACTCTGAGCTCCTTTGTGTTACTCTGGGGTACTATGGGGCAGATTGTGATACTTTGGACTTTGGCATATGTTGCAGCAATTTGTGTGTATTAGATTAGATTACAGCTTTGTGCATTTTGGAAATTGAACTCTTTTTGTTAATTTGGATGTTGTATGGATAATGCAGTAGCCCATCCACCTACAGTGGCAATGTTATGTTAGTTATGCTTCTCACAGCATAACTAACTCATATGGAAATTTCTGTAGCCAGTTAAAGAAGGTACAGTGGCAGAGAGGAATCATTCACATCAGCAGACAATGAATCTTACTGAGCTGGCTTCAGTCGGTTTCTCTGTGTGGTAACGAAGGAGCTAATCTCAAATATCCTCAAATTATGATCAAGAGAGGAGGCTTTTATACAGCTGGACTTGGAGAGACACACAAGTCAACAATGACAACCAAAATTGGATAGGTTACACTCATCTATTTACCGGACAACAATCCTATATTTTAAAATTACAAGGCTGAAAGGCAATGACAGACCTTTAAAAAACACAAAGTTCATCCAGGCATGATGAAAGAGCAGGTAGTGCAGTTGAGTGGGTGAGTAATTCCTGAAATAGAACGGTCAATTATGCATGTTTTGGTGTGGCTGCGTCCCTGCAGATGAAGTGCTTCACCTGAGAAGCAGAAAGGAGGAGACACTAGGGGGAGACAGTTTCTTCAAATGCCAAACACTCTCCACCACTTACCTCAGGATTCTTAATTTTAACCCCGTCTCTGTTATTGTAAATCGGATATCATCTCATCCAAATGATCAACAGAGAACCACACTTTAAACCTGAGGAGAAAAGATAAAACCTCTCAAAAGGGCATCAATAATATCCATAAAAGATCACTGTAAATGATACATAGAGAGTATTTTTCACTTACATTAATTTTTGTTGATGTGTTGGATTCATTCAAATAATGTAAATAATGTAATCCTTTCAGAGTGGTAATCTAATCTTTAAATCCAGATCACTTTTTACTACTAGCAAAAATATGACAAAAACCTGATTTATCCTGTCCCAATTTATGTGTGTCAACTTCTAAAGATAAAAAAGAATCAATAATTATTTATTATTTATTATTTATTAATTGATAATAATTATATCCATGTCTGCAGCTTGGAGGATAGACAACTTCTCCAAGGTGAAGTAAAGGGGTTTGAGAATGTGAAATAATCACTGTAACAGGAAACAGGATGCCTCCTCTCAAAACAGCATCTCATAACACTATGAGTGAGTCAGTCACTTCTCTCACTTTCGTCTTCCCCACAGCTCTTTCACACACTATTAATTTACTTCTCTCTAAATCCCCAATTCCTCCTACAGTTTTCAATCCAAAAGCTTGGTTAGTTACAAGCCTTTTTTGCATGCCAAGTTCCCTCTCTACAAGCGGTTCATCTCTCAGCACTGAATACTAGTTAATACTGCACTGATTCAATATGTGCGTTCACAAAGCTTTGCATCAGTTGAGAATTTTAAGGTACTCCCAAATGCTTAATTATCACATTGCAACCCAGTCATTTAATTTAGACTCCATGCAAAACAATGTTGTTTTTTTGTTTGTTTGTTTGTTTTTTACTCACATTTTATAAGATGGAATGTGTCAAGCATTTCATCTTCTATATAATGTAAATACTGAATTATGCAATCACATTTATGTGCTGAAAGCCTGAAACAGATGTAGAATATAAAAGATTAATCATTTCCATTATGTTATCCACTTATTAATTAAGATGCCTGTAACTGTACTCACATTCACAAATGTTTCCAAGCCATGGTGATATCACTGTATTACCCTCGTTGTTCTCAAAGGTCTCTCAGTTTTACTTAATGTACTTGTTTAATAAAAATATAATAATGTATTCCCCTTTATCCACCACTACAGATTACTTACAGTTATTGTTAAGACAGCATTTATAACTTAAACACATCAGGGGTGGCTGTAAGAGCACTTCAAGTTGGTTGAAGGATGAAAAACATTGCAGGCATATTCATCAAACAGCCGGTGGTGGCAGCTCAGATTAAAGGGGAACACCACTCAATTTGAAAATCCATACATGTTGCTTCCATGGAGTAACATCAATCTAATCAATACTGTTAACAAGATCTAGAGAATGAAAACCTGAACTTGAAATTGTGAAGTGTTGTTGCTGAAATACCATATGTTTTTGGATGCCCTATATCATTCTTAGATTTAGGGGTGTTTCCTTTGAAATGTATCAGGGTGTTTTTAGTGAGTCTGGCTGTTTTGATTTTGTGGGTTCAAATCGAGCTCACAACCTTTGTCACATATGGTGTAATCTCTGTCTCACACCTTTTTATTGTCAGTTTTGACATTGCACTGTCTAAAGCAGCAGTATAGTGAATGGAAAGGCCAGAATAACACTGTTCAAAAAACAGAATAATTCACTGTCATGCATGGAACCGCTAGTGTTTTTATTTGAACATAAAACAGAAATTTCTCTCCATATGATAAATCCACTGTGATTTTTGTGCAACAGCTTTAAAGTCTGCTTTTCTTCATCTTCTGTATGAATTCGTGATTTCCCTTGACCCTATTTCTCTCTTTGTGCGTGCATATGTGGATGTGAATTCCCTAAATTTACATTTTTTGGCATGTGCAATGCACTCTACACAGGATGAGTTACAATGAACATACCAGTAGAATAATATTCAGTGTATCAGTAGAATAAGTTGGAATAAAATAATCCCTATAAGTCTTCATATTTCCATCATTCTATTTTATATTCTGCCAGAGGGAATTAACACTGGCTGCCACTAAAATGCCTCTGTACCTCAGTCCCAGTGATAAAGACAGCTGCAATGTGGAGGGGCCCCAAACCAATGACAGAGTTTTAGCTGTTGAACTGTCAAAAGTGCTGGTTTTGGGATTTTGTCTTACTCATTGTTTCTAAAAACACACTGCTTGGACAGATAAGAATTTCACTCTGGCTGTCCCCAGAAAAGTCAGCAAAGCCAGGCCTATTCATAAAACTTCAGTGATTGTGAATACTGAAATAGGATCAGTGGTCAGGTTTCATGCAGTGTCCTGGAGTAGTTTTTGCACATTTTCTCATGCTGCAAAAACTGGATTTATATGAGGTTTACTATCTGAGCTCTATGGACAGCAATCTGGCATGGATACACAGACACACCTTCATTTTTGCAATATTATTATCATTATAAATTGTGTTTTATTATTCCTAATCCAATAAATGCTGTAGAAAAAATATTTGCTCTTTTGCACCTTTGTGACCTTTATATGTGAAGCACAGTAAATTATCAGCGGGAGAATAAACCTCTGTGCACTCATTGGTTGATAACCTGCAGTGTATTAGTTTTTAGGAAGTATAATTTGTACTGATAGAACCACAAACTGTCAACAATAAGAAAACATATTGGGATATGGCCAGCACTATTGGCTTCTGCAGGTGTATCATTATGACCTAGCTTTGCCCCATAAAATGAGGAATGCTGGCAACACTAATTCAATTACAGGGAGAGTGAAAGATGAACATTTTTTTTTTTTTTGACTCATGGAGAAAAATAACTAAATAACTACAATTCACAATGTCAATGCATCATGTTTACACTCAGACAATATTTGGTACACTTTCTTCACCTACAAATCAAACAACAAAACATTTTGCATATATTTCAGAATACACTCAGAGACATGTTTCAAAATATAGAAATATTACCTAAATCAATTTTCCGCTTGTAGACTACATTGCTCCAAAACATATTTTGATAGTTTTTCTTATGTGCTGGTGTCAGCACAAATCTGCAAATTTATCCAAGTATATATTTTGACCATAAATATTCTTAATATGAATGTTATCTACATATTCATTCATTCCTTTTCTTTACTTGCCTTATCTTCTTCAGGGTCCCCGGGGCCTTGAGCTTATATCAGCACTGGAAGGCAGGGAAACACCCTGGGCAGGTTGGAAGTCCTTCACAGATCATCTTCGTGTAAAAATACATAGTAATTTATGGCTGTGATACCTTAATGGTCCCTGCAGGAAAGATCAGTGTTCACTTTCTCTTTGAATATGGAGGTCAGAGGTCAGGGTCAGCCACAAAGTGGTGCCCCTGGAGCTGGGAGGGGCTCCATATCTTGGACTCAAGGACATTTCAGCAGGATGGATGCTTGCTAGCACAGGGACATGAACCTGGTCTTGTGATTGAATAAGAATCTCTAGAACAATTAGGCTGCCCTAAATTTGGATTTTTTTGGTACATTTTCTACATCTGTAATCATATTCTAAAAACGTGTGAAAGGGTTTTTTTTTGTTCCTGTATGGCTTCAGTTATAAGTAGCCAATCACCAGTTTCAACTCAACACTATGTAACATCGTTAATAAACAGTCTTGCATTGAGACCCAAAGAGTGCTATAAAAAGGATGCCTGCTGGTTTTCACTTCTGAGTTTCATGTTTTAACTCACTTTCGAAGACATTGTAAAATACTTGAGAAAGGCACATCTGTGACTGCATAACAAAAATCTTCACATATAAGTTTTTGGTATTTATTTATTGTCTTGCAACCATGTTGCTTGCCTACTATTCAAGAACTAGCCTGCTTTACTAAATGGGGAAAATAACATCTAATAACTGTTAAAATAGTCGTGTTAAAACACTAAATAAACATATCTGTGCATTATTTTATAATGCTTTGTTGTTGTGGTACTGAAGTTTTATAACAACAGCAAACCAACTGATGCATTGCTGCACAGTAATGTTAGTACAGAGTGGCCTTTAGGCACTTTACTTATAGCTGCTTGAAAACTGTAGCTTAAAATGCCCCACAAATGCACTCCTGTGACAAGTAACAGTTATTTAAATATTAAAGGACTTGCATAATATAGATTCCAAAGATATTTACAAATGTTGTAATAATAAGGTTATATCAGTGCTATGTCTATTGGTATGCAGTTTATAATGCAGTGCACTATTATTGTTTTTATTTGATAGAGGAAAATGCATGATGCCCTTTTGATTTGTATAGAAGAATTTTGCTTTTGTTATTGTATATGTTAATTTAAATATAAAAAAGTTTATGGAAAATCATGCAATTCTTTTAATAGCTACTTTTTAAGTACTATGATATATTATTGTTGAAGTCAG
>OMKZ01034210.1:0-11538 GCA_900302535.1 Neoniphon sammara | reverse complement strand
CTACTAAAATTGTGAATCATATCGCAATTATAATATCTATCAAAATAATTGCAGTGTTTTTTTTGGTTTGTGTGCCATATCTTTCAGCTCTGTCAGTTACCATGCTTAATTCATCTTTAATGACTTCTAATAAGGCATTCATTGAATTATTTTTTATCACTATATGCTGGATTCATTCACCGAAGCGATGCTCCTGTGCATTTTAGTGAGCAGAACATGGTATTTACCTTTTGAAGGCTTTGATTCGGTCATCTTATACATTGCATTGTGGGATGACTATGAAAAGATGAACTATGCAAACCACGAGATGTCATTTTTTTTAGTTTTTACTCCCTTGGTGTCCCCAAGACAAACTGAAGGTACACACTGAGTGTTAGTTCATTTCTCCCACCCAAAATTTCAAAGCAGATTTCCAGATTTCCAGACACAAGTACTTATGAATAGGAGCAAGGTTGCTGCAAAAGGAACATATTTTGTTTTGTTTGGTCCCAGTTCCAGATTTCTTTGAAGATGGCCTACCTCCTCCTGCTCAGGCATACCTGAAGGTTTGCTCAGCCATCTCTGAGACCAGTCTGAATGATGTGAGCCCCAAAACCCCCCCTGTAGTACTGGGTTCCCCACACCAGGAGGCGGCGTTACCCTCCTCCGGCACCACAGTGCAGCGCAAAAGTGTTCTACGCACCGAAGAGATTGTAAGTTACTTTGTGATGTTATCAGCTCCATAATTGTTTCTGAGTAAAAGTAATAATTCGTGGCACACTAATTGTGCATAGAGATCTCAAGAGACACAGTGCATGACTATAATTAGATTTTTTGTTTACTAAATAGTCTTATTAGCATGACTGGTTATGTTTGATGTATTATGGTAATTCTGCCTGCATATTAGGCTGCTCAAGTGCCTAGTTTCAGTTTAAAACTACTGACATCTTTGGCTGTTTCTTTCTAATCTTTCTTTTCTGTGGATCTTTCACATGTAATATATTTATTATTTTACAAATAATGTCCCTTCTTTTGTTGCTCTCCCCCACCAGACCAAGTGGCAGGACAATCGGATGTCCACCAAACAGGTGACCATCACGGTGACACAGAGCATCCGTCAGGTGGACAAGAGTGGAAAAATCAAGGAAAAGTCCCTCACCACCTACGAGGTTATGAAACCCGTCGAAAGCCTCAAGCAGGTGGCCACACAAAACACTTTAGTGCAGTGAAGAAGACTGATTGGAGCCAAAGATAAATGATGACTGTGAAATAAACACTGGTTGATCAGTTTCATGGAGAACACTTGAAGGTTTGATTGCAAGGGACAGAGTGTAAAAACTGTATGGCCACATATATGTGGAGAAAGATGATTTGTACCATACTGATTTTGAACTGTGTGAGCTAGATTGTCACATTATTGTAAAGAAAAATATCTTGCTTTCCTGAACATGTTGAACTAGGCCATATTATTTTTAATACGAGGTGTTTCCATATTACAGCAGTGCTGTTTTATTGCATCTTGACAGGTCAAAAAAGTGTTTTAGAATATGATGTAGTCATGTGAAAATGTAAGTTGGGCAAAGAACAATGACATTTTAGCATACAGGATCACAGTCTCATACAAAAAAAAAGAAAAAAAAGTAATTCATATTACCTCAGTTCATACAGCCTATTTCAACACCACAGAAAGACAATCATTTGACTCTTTCAGTTTTTTTTAATTGAACTTGAATCTTAGGAAAGCATTTTATTATTTATTATTATACTATAAAATTATTACATTACTGAATATTCACATAACAAAAACATACATAGTTTTGTTATCAGACTTTGATACATCTGTAGCTGCTGCTGGCTTGAATTCGGATGGCTCAGGAAACTGAATTTGACAGTGTTGAATGCACTATTTACAGTGGGTAAAGCCTGCATGTGTAAAGTACTGTGCTGATAAAAGTAGAAACTGTCTTCATACATCACGTGTTGCTTGTATTGATACCTTTTTTAATGTTGGACATAAATACAGCATATACAGGATTTTCTTATCAATTCCAAGTCTTGTACGTTTTGTTTGTTTTTTACGTACAATAAATTACAAAAACAAAACAAAACAAAAAAACAGTTCTTTATGCCCCTGATCACTTTCTAATCACTTCACAGAAGTGACCAGTGTGTTTAACAGCGATGTATTCGATGACATAAAAAAGGGTTGAACATAATCGGCATTGACTTGACCTACAGTGAAGAAAATAGCTTAAAATCAGTGCCTTATCGGTTGAGCATGCAAATGTGATTGCATAGACTATAACGCCCTCTGCACCATTGTCAGATTTGTCAGTGGAACAGTGTTGTACCACTGTTCCACTGTACAAATAAAAATAATAAAAAAACAATCAAGAACAACAAGAACAAACATGCACTTTTTGGCAGCATCTTCCTTGCATATCACAACATCAGCTCTGGCAGCTTGCATTATTTGTGCAGTGAACCAATAAGAAGCTGCAAAGAGTAAAGTGGTCCTTCATCAGTAACTGTACAGCTGGCATTAACATTTACTCTTATATATACTCTGGGGTCAGCTTTGTGTTTAAAGTGTGTGGATCTGTTTTTGCTGGTCATATTGCATCTCTCCTGTTCTGAATGATGGCTCCTCGTTCTTCATCCACTCGTCCACACAGAACTCTGGGAAGAAGAAGTTGATCTCTCTGTGGGCCGACTCAACGGAATCTGGTAAAAACAATGGGACATGGGAGGGTGAAAACAAAGATGTAAGTAGCATTAAATTCTAAATGTGACATTATATAATTAATCTTTGGCTGCTTCATGAGGCACAACATAGTTCATACCTGAGCCATGAGTAGTATTTCTTGTGTCTGTGAGTCCAAACTGGGCCCGGATGGTAGTGGGGGAGGTGTATCTGGCCCTGAACACCTTGGTTGGTCCCATGAGTTCCCTCCAGTGATGAATGGCGTCCTCCCTGGCTAAAATGTATGCCCGCATCGGACCGCTGGGGCACAGAATTCAACAGAAATGTGAGCATTTTTGGTTAAACACTACCACAAAATAAAGTATGATCCTGTTACAAATCTTTTAGAAGTGCTGAATGCATGACTAGGATTAAGTTAAGAGCCAAAAAAGGATTTTGCCTGTAAACTGAACCCATTCTCGCCACAACCCCCTGTGAATAAACCTGGGCTATAAATACATATCCAGCATATGTCGCTATCAGATTATGCAAAACAACACAAACAAGGATTGCTTCAAGCTGGACCTGCTGACATGCTGCTGATCTATTCTGTGCTTCCACCAACAATAACATCACCCAAGGAAAGGTTGCCATAGCAACTGCAGCATCACTGCTCTGGCTATGAAAAGATGACAGTGTGTTTATGAGCACCTTTACCACTCCAGTGGTGGTCGCCTGCGTGAGGAGACCCTACAAGCTATAATAGGTGAGCTAAATGCCAATTTTTAGACAACTGCTGCAGGGGGGCCATGCTAAACATGGCAGTCTGCTGATAATTGAAACCCCTGTTGTGATGTTCCAGAGGCTGGATAGAAATGATTTATTGGTGACTTATTGAGAGTGAAATAGGAGTGCTATAAACTGGGGTTTGCCTTTATGTGTCAGCTCAGTGGGTTACGTGATAAGGTTTGTTTTTTTTATTATTCCCTTTCAGATCCATCAGACAAAAGAAATAGCATTTATCCATTTGCATGAAAATAACATTGTGCATGTCTTACCTTGACATGAATTCTACAAGTCTTTGATAGAAGAATCGCCCTATGAGCAAAACAAAACATCCAAAGTGAAAATAAAGAGTGAAATGTACAAGTAAAAAAACAGATATAAATTAGATTAAGTAACTGCAAATCTGCACTAAGGGGCAGAATTATGACAAAGGAAATCAGTTTTAAACTGATAACTACAATGTGACTCTGTTGCAGATGTACCACGGGTTTGAAAGAGCCAGGAGCCTTGTATTCCTACCAGAGAGGTCTCATTATCTTAAAGATATAACTTATTTTAAACTCATTCAGTTATTTTCATCATGCCTTAAGCCATTTGACAAGTTTAAAACTGTTCTTCACGGTCTGACTTAGAAGGAAATATCAAAGAGAAACAACTGTTATTCAGGGCAGGTGATGTTTGTCTCAGGCAGCAGATGCACAATTAAAGCAGGAGGGGGTGAATCTGGTTCTGACTGGTCTTTTTCAAGTTGCAGCTTTTGAGCTCAACAAAATGGAAAACAGATAACAAGCTACTTCATACATTCACGTGAAATTACCCTATTGTAGCCTACATACATGGGAATAAATGATGCATCAGCCAAGTGAATCTGACTCATTTGTTTGGACAGATGACGTCACTGCAACAGACCCACTGAAATTAAATATCTGGGGTATTTAATGAGCACAGACAAGTGATGTTTCCATACCTGCATGTTCAGCATAAAACCTCTCTGAGTCCTGTCTTCTCCACACCAGGTCTTTGAATCTAACAATGACAAAGTTGTTGTCCAGGATTCTCTGATGAAGAGCCTGAAAGAAAAAAAAAATGCCTCGGTCTATAACACTATAGCTATAATTAACTCTTAAACTAGGTCTAGGTATACATAATTCTGTATGCAAATTTTAGTGATTAGCATTTTAGCAATTAGGATATCTCTCAGGCTTGCCACAATGACACTGACAGCAAAACACTCTGATACTTCTTCTGTTTTAATTCTTGTTTATTAAGATGACAAAAGATGTAAACGGGTTTTATGAGGCTTTGAAATGGAACCTTTAACAAATGTTTTATGATTCACATAACTTTCACCCAATTGAGGCCTTGGGGCTCGAGGCAGAAAAATGAGCCTCTTTTATGCTGCAGTCTATTAAATGAAACTGGTCCTGTGTTTTCAGAAGAATAGGCCTACAGCAAATTACAGGCTACTAATATTTCTCAACAGTTTGCCTACAATCCAATACATACTTATAAAATACGGAGGTGATTAATCGCATCCCTTTCTCTGTGCAAATTTACTAACCAGAGGGCACTATTCTGTGTACAGTATTTATTGGCCAGAGAAAACAGGTCTGTTATCTTAACCTGTGCAACATTAACTTGTTTTATAGGCTGCATGATCTACAGCATTGCTTTCCACAGAGACTTGATGGTCTAATAATCTTCTGAGACAATTAAGGGAGACAGGGCAGATTGTATGATGAGGAGGACAATGGACAAGCCAGGAATGAAAGGCACATAAATGGAGGTATGATATTTTTTTTTTATTGTGATAGTGAGTTAAAATAAAGAAAAAATAAATAATATGCTGAGTTCATCTTTTAAAGGTGTTCACACTGACCACCAGATGACCCTATTCACACCATCCACCACTCATTTATAAGGGGAAAAAAAGTATAGGGTATCACAGTTGACACAGCAACCCAATGCTGAAACAAAAACAAACAACATAAACAAAAATGTATATTCAGGAGCAGGGATATTAACACATTTAACACATTTTTTTTCTTTCTTTCTTGCACTGGATATTTGTTTGATCCAAGCACTTGCTCAGCAGTAATTGATTGCACAAATTTTGTCAAGAGCATAAAACAAATGTGACCGCGGTTTTTTTTTAAGGTCTTGGGAATATATCAAGTCTTTCCAAGTCAAAATGCTCAAGTCCAAGCTAAGTCACAAGTCAATGGTGTAAAAGTCAAAGTCGAGTTATAAAAGCCTTTTTAATTTTGTCAAGTCCAGTCTAAAATCACCAAAATTGTGACTCGAATTCAAGTCATGTGACTCCAGTCAACACCTCTGCCTCTTACCATTTCAAAGTTGAAAGACAGTCTCTTGGTGTAAGTATGTAAGAGTAATTCGACCCCAAATGAGTTGCTAAAGCCTTCATAATAATAACAATAGGTGGAACATCACGAGTGTGCTATCTTTCACAGTGAACGAGCAGCCAGTTGGAAGGAAAAGGATCTCACCTCCAACATCAAAGGATGTGCAACCGCATCTGGCTTGATGACCGCTAGAGTGAGCTGCAGGGCTTTGGACAGGCGGGCACAAGTCAGCAACATTGTCTAGAAAAAAGAACAGGATTGTAGCAACTGTCAGGCAAGGTCAAAGCTTCATTTAAATACTGCACTGAACTTAGTGCAACGTAAACACGAGCAGCCGGCAAACGACGTCTATCGCTAAGACCGTTGGTTATGTTAGTACATTTTGACACTAATTTACTGTTACTGCTAAAATAAGATTAAACTATCCGACATCATAATTGTAGCACGATATTTCCAACATACCAGCTTTACATTCATCATAAGTACAAACCTCACTTGATGAAGCAGCTGCTGTTTCAGAAGTAGCTTTGTGTATCTTCTCTGATGGGTCAGTGTGCAGCCGAGAGCTCCGCGATGGGCGCAACCATATTAAATGAAATGTCAACACGTTACAATGCGACTACAGTCACGGGCTAATGAGCCATAACTGTCTGTAATATAATTAGGACTTTGAGTATGTATCTACAAAGATATGAAATGAATTTAATACGTAATCATTGGAATAACTCCCCGTGCTGACTGGTCCGTTTGATAATGCTGTCCCGAGCAACTGATGCAGCGCCTGTAGTTCCACATGAAGCATGGCAATTGAAAATTGCCTTGCTTAATGAGTGTGAGACTAAAGATAAAAACCGCTTGATGTTACTACATGACTGTTTAGTCAAGATTTGTGAAAATGAACAAATGTCACTAAAAATAAAAAAGAACCAAGGTTTGATACTGTGGCAGGACCAGCAGTGATATTAGAGTACATGGAAATGAGTGTGCTCTCTTGTTCATAAGTATTAGCAAGGCATAGCGTGGCACTAATCACAGTCTTAGTTCCTGGGCTTCTGACATTTGGAAATACCTGTTAAACTTATGCTAACTTATTTGTAGATTTTCACTTAGACATCAAGTGATTGATTTGGGTGCTGAGGTGGCTCAGGCCTGCAACTTTCAGGCTGCAGGCACATAATGTGCTCACAAAATTGTGGGTTCTAGTTCAACTCATTACCTTTGGCACAAGCCATCACCTCTGTTTAATCAAAATAATATGCCATACAACAATGTGATACATCATTGATCCCCTTAAGAAAATTCTCTTTCTGGTTGCCTCACTCCACAACAGGGTGCAGAGTTGCTCAAGGACACTGTCATTCCTCACAATGCTATAGAGGTTGAAATGCCTTGATCTTAAAAAAATATGTTGACTTTTCTGTATGCAAATGAAGATATGAATATGCACTGTCTGACCATCATAAAAACACTTATGCTATGGAGTACCTTAAGCCACATGACTGATTTATGACTGTGCCTTATTCCATATATGTTGCAGTGAATATAGACATGCTGACATGTCAACCTCATGCTCCACTTGACTTTGCTCCACAAACGTTTATAGAGCTTAAGTAGCTTTGACACAGAGATCAAGATTAAAATCAAATGTCCTAGAGCTGCACAGTCACACTCACAAACAAAACCAAGTGTGCTATAAGAGAAAAAGATCACCTCCCAAAAGGTTATACTGCAATATCTTTAAAGCAACAATAGAATTGTAAAGAAAGAAGAGTTATGATTGGACCCTCTATGAATACTAGATTCTCTTGTCAGTGGCCGACACAAGGAGGAACAACAGGATAACAGCTACAATCAGGGAGCCCTACAAGAGAGATTTTTGTCTGTGGAATTTCATCAATGTGGGAGATCAGACATACAGTATGAGCTCCAAACACTGGGTACATTCCAGCAATACAAAAATGCCACACCCTTGAAAATGAGGTGGTGTTTTGGGGGTGGCGGAGGGTGTGTGTGTGTGGGGGGGATAAGAGCAGGGAAAGAGAAAGAATAGGGGGGAAGGGAAGGCAGGATGGCTGGCCCACATAGTGTAGGTTTCTCCCACCTGCCAATGTCATGTGACTTGGGGTGACACCACAGCTGTTACCTCCTATGAGGGGATGGAGAGGACGAAAGGAGGTGTCAGGAGGAGGGTGAGAAGGGATGACATACAGTAGGGAAGGGGAATGGGGGGTTGAGTGTGATGGTGGCTTTATACAGTGCAGTTGGAAAGTCACTTCAAAACTATCCATTGTAGGTCTGTACTAAAGTTTTCATCCTACTGACCAAAACAAGTATGAATGGTGACGGGGGAAATGGTGGCTACCATCACACAGTAACTGCCTCAGACAGCAGTCAACCAAGAATTAAACCCAGCAGCAGAATTTATTACTACAAAAATGGAGAAAATAACAGACACACCAGATGACAAATTACATTTAAGTAACTAAAAAACAATTACACAGACATCTACAAGCAAGCCATTGAGTTGAATGTCATTTAGCATACGGGTTTCCTTCAAAAGAGGTGTGACAGTCATCACCTATGTATGTGTGTTTTCAAAGCAAAAGGAGGCAGCTAACAGGTAAATAGTTTGTCCCTAAACTGCATATGCATGGGTCACAGACATGGTAATTTTTTTTTTTTTAACATTGCAGGAGGAACAGTCTCAAAAATAATGACAACATAATGTCAAACAAGTAAACTGCACTGACAAAGAGAAGGAAAAGTCACAAGTTGTTGTGAGCTCATTGACAGGCATAAACAAACAATTAATAGAGTAGTGCTAAACTCCATAAACTACAGCCTCAAAATGTCCCACAGAACTGAATCAACTTTCTGATAGAGCCTGCAGAAAACTTTGTTGTGAGCTTGTCAAATCTTGTATTTATGGCAGAGCTACCATTCAACAATCACTTAAATCCAAGACCACTGCAAGGCATAACCTTCTTAGCGATCTAAAATAGTAATATGGTCTAATAAATCGTTTTTCACCCATCTGGAGAGAACCAAAGTAAACCTTCAACCCTTAATGTCTGCTGCCTGCTGTTTACCCTAGTGGTGGATCTTTAATGGTATTGGCAGCTTGTGGGAATCATTAGTGATTGTTCTTAATTATAGTACAATGGTAAAATGGACATATGAGGTCATTTTAGTGAAACCCAACTTATACACATTTCAGGACTTATCTGGTATTTCAAAGAGGACAGAAGCTGTTCTGTAGGCAAAAGGTGGCCTTGCTCTATTTTATGTGCCTGAAATTCATATATTCTTACATGTCTCTGTTATTTTGTCTACCCGCCCTATATCCTCTTACTTTAGTATCTCTGCAGAATCAGTCCCATGGATGAATGGGTGGATGAATAAATAATTCATTCTTCAGGAATGATCAGGCTCCAGAAAGAAACCAGACTGGGCAGAACGGAGCTCATTGCTAATCACTGCTGACTCTTCCTTTAAACATCCTCAGCTGGGCAGCTGATTCAGCTGAACCCCCCAGTCTCTGCCCATCACAAACCATATCTCTGTTTTATCTTTGTGTCACTGCTACTGCTGACTAGTGCTGCTGCTGCTGGCTCTCCTGCAGTTGTCATTCCCTTTTGGTGGGAGCCGAGCAGCTGACTGACGACCCCCCCAGGCACTCGGGAGCATATAGGCCACCTCACATTCATTCCTCCAGCAGGAGCCATAGCAGAGGGATCATGTGGAAATATGTGTCACATAGCACCAGGGAGACCACTTTCCTGTGATAGTGGACATGCTTTTGGGGCTTTGAGCAAAGCTACAAAGGGGTTTTGATTTCATGTTAAAAGAAGCAAATGGAAATGGATATTGATCATTGTGAAATGTATATGTTTTTAGCTGCATGAGGCAGTATTAATGCCAAATGTCCCAAATGTAGCCTAATCTATATTTTGGTCTCATAAGATTATGCTTCTTGTGTACATAGCACTTTATGTCAAATTAAGCTAACATACTATACAATAAGTAGCCTTTATAAATAGTGAAGTGACCTTGCACACAGATAGTGTAGTCGTGTATAGTCCAATGCAGTAATTCTGATGCAATAATATAGGATCTTGAAATGCACCTGTCATATTTGCATAAATACAAATCATATTTCTGTAGCATGGCTAAAGGATATCTAGATGTCCACAAGTCACAAGTCTTTTTCAGTGAATTTCTATTACAACACTTAGAAGGTCCTACTGTATCTAGTCATGCTTAATTTCAGGCTGACAACATCTGTTGTGCACAATTGGAGAAATGAGAGTTTTGCCTCTTTACTTAAGTTTTTAAAGAAAAAGAAATGCAGCTTGTTTTGACCTGCTTGCCCTCAGTGCACACTGACCCACCACATTGCAGCTCATCTGTCACCCGGTCACTCAGAGGCCGCCTGACCATTACACTGGGGTCAGTGACACCGTTTAAAGGAAGCCACAGGATCCAGTGTAACACCAACGGCCCTTTTATGTCCTAGCTGTTTGGTAAGAGGGAATTAGGTGGGAATTCCCAGGTCAGAGATGTGTTTCCTGTTGTAACACCTTTTGGGGCTTTAGTACTAGATAATAATTACAGTGCCCCATCCCAAAGAATTTCCAGAAATTTGGCTTAACACTGAAATTATAATAGAAAAGTAAAAATGGCAACCCACGCTTTAGTACTTTTTTTGTCCTTTTTCTTTTTGGAATAACAAAAAAACTGTATTGTTTTCATGTGACACTGGAAAAACAAAGAGTTTTAAAGAAGTTTTCTTTTGTCTCCTTTGTCTGCCATTGGTGTTAGGGTTACCATGACCTTACCATGAGAGGATGAAATGGCCTGCAGAGCTTGTGCTGATTATTTTTACAATCTCACAAAATGTTAACTGATTAAAGTTTTGTTGGAGAGATTCTTTGAATTAATTTGAATTATTGAGTTAATCTGTTTATGACTTTTTTTTCTAAATAAATAATGGCAGCCAAACCACTGAATAGAGAGGCCATGGACTGCAATTTCTTGAATTAGTAAAACCGCTTTTCCTTATTCCAAAACCTAATGACCTCAGAGTACCTATCAAAATCCTTTTGTTCCCTCGCTGGCTCACGGGAATGAATCACATTCAACTCTCCATCACCTGTTCTCTCTTTTAGCCTAAATGCTGGTGCCCTTTGACCTTTCTGCTCCATTGCTTCACCACACGGGATCAGGCTCCCTGCAACAGCTGTGTCAACCTCAGCCCTGGCAACTGGCATGCCCACTGAAGGACAGACAAGAGAGGGGCATTAATGTCATACCATGTAATGAGTCAGCAACATGCTACAAGGTGATCGGTTTTAGCATTGCTGGGATTGGGTACTTTTTGCCATTTGTTTATTTTGTAAGTGTGAGTGAGTACCGTAGTGAAAATTCATGATAATATTGTAGCACAGCTGTTGGCTTTTCAGTATGGGTCTATTTCTTTATCATCTCATATGCATTATTTCCTTACATGCTGCTTCCCTGTTTCTGTTATTTCTATTTGTTTCTGAAAACCTTCACAAATATAATAAGTGAACTAAAATGCATCTATCACACATTTTTTTTCACCACCATTAAGCATTTCCTTACAAAATGACATGATAGGCATTGAATGTGAAAATAAGCCCCATCCCTCATTATCATTACTCTTTTGCGTTTCAAAATGTTATTATCCGAGTCATAAAATCACAA
>OMKZ01034208.1:14947-54063 GCA_900302535.1 Neoniphon sammara | reverse complement strand
ATATTTACACTGAAATCTAATATTTCTGAAACACAAATATCAGTGTGGTATTTATACTAGGAAACTGTAGCCACTAAATAACCTCAACGAACTCCTCACCCTGCATTCTGTATTCATCTACGCAGTCAAATTTTCCTTTGAAAGAGTGAGGCCCAGGTGTCGAACTGACGGATCGTGTTTGAAGGCATTTCAGAGCCCTATCTAGTCATAATGCAGCATAGAAAGCCATGACACATAAACCTAGATAAATATTGTGATAACCAGTTCTGCCTTTCACAGCTCACCCATCTGCCGCTGGTCTGTCGTATCCATCATGCAACCACACACACACATACACACACACACACACACACACACACACACATACCTACACACAAATAACGACAAGTTTGACATACAATAGCTTAATCCTAAATCCTAATCCGCCCCAGGTTTCATGATATATAGACATAACAGACATAACATAACCTAAATTATGTGAGGCTTACCTCGCAGAGCCCTATTAAAACCTGAGTTGTTGTCACTCAGCTGGTATTAACCCCCCTAGCACAATGTCCAGGCCTAATGACAGACATGGATAACACAGGCCCATCACGCTGGGGGGATTAGTAATGTAAACCATGCGCTCTCTGACTCAGGACACTGCCAGGCAGCTTCGCCACTCAGTAGAGTTTATTGCATTATCTGTCTGCCCCTAACTGCGGCTGTCAAGGTTATTTTACAAGGTGTGGTATTAGAGTAATAAAAGGAGGCTTTCGTTTCCCAAAGTTCTGCAAAGTTTCCCATTGTGTGATGGTCAAAGTAATACTTTTTCTTGTAAATATAGAGTGTATTTCTACTCGCCAGAAAGACCTCACTGTATTAGCTACACAGATTGATTGACAGGTGATCTCTGGGATGTGCAGTGAAAAAACACCACAGCTATGAACACAAAAGAACAAAAGAAGACATTTGAGAACAGGAGGCCACTCATCACCACTACTAATAACAGACTGTAACTTTGTACTGATCACAGGCGCAGAGAGAGACTGGAAGCATCGCTAGGAGTTAGCTGTACCCTGCATGTCTTCACATCAATCTTCCAAAATGAGGAATACTGATCTGGGACCAGTCATCAGTGCATGTGACAAAAAACTTCATACTGTCCTCAAAGTCAAGTGTTTATTATAAAGTGCTTTCAATGGATAAAGGAGCACTGGGCAACACCTGATCAGTCCACAGGGGAGGTGAGTGAAGGACAGCTGTGAGTTAGAGGCGGATACAATTTGCAGGTGTTCTCTGGCAGGAAATAGTTCCCAAAGAAATTCATCACCACCGAGAGCTGTGGGTTATGTCGGGTATCTCTGCTGTTATTTTTGGAAGGTGCTGTTGCTTTTGAGTTTTTCACCTTTTTCACGGTTTGAGCTCCACAAAAGAATTGCCATTCCAGCTTCACTGTAGTGGGGTGCTAACAGGCAAACTGGAAACCTTGCCAAATCACACAGAAACTATCTGGATGTATAGACTGCACCGGGGTAAGTGGGAAAATATATATTTTTTTGTACTTTATGTGAACTGTTCCTTTAAAGTGGGCTGCAGCCTGTGTTGAATAAATTGACTTAAATACTAAAATATGTCTTAATCATCCAACTGGTCTCAGATCACCAGCAGTACTCCACAGCAGTTTATAAATACAGATGCTGAGTCAGGTCATGAAGGTCTGTGACGTGTCAGCAAAATGAAAGCCCAGCACCGAGGTAGAGGAGGAGGAGGCATCGTGATAAATCATGAGTTAAACATCTCTCTGAGCCAGCCTGAGCTCTTTGGATCATTTCCTTATAAGGACCAACGTTCTGGTGATGCAGCGATACAGTCGGCCCGCTGGACGTACAGTTCAGAAAAACTGTTACTCCCGTTGGAGAGAGAGGAGGCACAAAGAGGGGCGAGAAAGAGAGAGGGAGAGCCACGAGCGCTTTTGTTCGCCAAGTACAACGGGTGCACAAGAAACATGATGTGAATGGAATGGGAGTAAAAGGAGGGAGGCACAGTATTACAACATGAGGCAGGGAGGAAGGAGTTTGTACGAAAATAGGTGTGGACAGAAAAGAAATATAAAACTAGAAGGGCCACACAGAGAGTGCAACACCTTCACGCTGCATGTTTGACAGTGAAATGCTATAAGACCAGTAATGCCTGCAAAATTTCTCCATCAGTTCAACCTTTGAAGGTCACTGAGGGTCAAAGGTCATGTGACTACTAGGAAAGACATGTATGACATCAGATTAGTGTTTATATTAGTGTTTCTCAGATTAAAACATACACATACACAGGACTGAAAAATAAGCCTGCTTGTGCTACTTTGCATGCAGGTATAAAGAAGTGGGGAAATACTAATTTCCAGTAGTGGTTAATGAAGATCTATTCTATTCTATTTTATTCTATAGTACTCTATTCTATTCTATAGTATTCTATTCTATTCTATTCCATTCTATTCTATTCTGCACAATGTTAAGAAACAGATGAGGGGAGCTGCAAGATGAGAGAAAAGAGAAACATGAATGAGAGCTACACTAAACAGGCACTGACAGAAGAAAAATGAAAGTGCAAGGCAAAGACAAAGCTGAGAGATACAGGAGAAAAGGAGGGGAGTGGATGTGTGCGTGTGTGTGTGTGTGTGTGTGTGTGTGTGTGTGAGATGCCAGCATGAGGGAAGCGGCGTATTTGTCTGACCTCCAACAGGAAACAAGGGTCCTACACAGGTCACGGCCAACATTACCACCACCAGCTCAGACACCAGCTCACACACACACACACACACACACACACACACACACACACAGCTGCCCGAGTAAAAACACATCAGAAAAAAAGACCAAAAGGAGAGGAAAAAAATGGAACATGATTGCACACACACACACACACACACACACACACAAACACACACACAGTGCTGTCTGCACTCACCTACAAGTATTAGACTTCAGAGTCAGGGCACCTGCATGGTGTGTGAGTGTGTGTGTGTGCTCCACACACACACTCACACACACACACACACACACACACATTCACACACACTCAATACATGACCAGTGAGGTTTGTTTGGCTGTCACAAAGTTTGGATCCGTGTTCCACTAGATCTCTTTCTGATCACACCTCAGTTCAACCCTGAGAAGTCTTCATAACCTTCTGACTCATCAATTATACGCTGCCAGCTGCTGAGTGAGCCCTGTTTTCCGAAGTGGCTTTGCTACCCTTAGCTGTGCGATAATTTAAGGGTGAACTCTGTTAACCGGTGAATGCGTGTCCAACACCGTCCTTGGTTACGCATGAGGTGCGCTGCTGTATTGTGCCGGCTTTGTAATTTGAAATTTCCGGGAAGAAAAATGGTATCGCATTCTGAAAACAGCCCGGGGTCAGTAACAAACTATACACCAATTTCTTTTGCGTCCTTCCTCTATTATCTTCAGACAACAAAAAAGTTCACTCTGACCATGTATGGTGAGAAAAGCTCCACTCCAAAACAAAAGCACTACATCACTGGATAGTTTCGCAGATCAGTCATCTGGTTGCCATACCATGTGGAGCTACGCTAGGCAAGATGCTAGCTGAGGTCAGAGATATGTTCGATGACATCAGGGTAAAGGCAGCCTCTAGATCTGCCACATTTTTACTTCGCACAATGGAGGAGCGTTGGGCTTCCTTCTTTCTTTCTCTCTCTCATTCCTCGCTTTCTCTCTGTCCTCTTTAATTTTTCTGTCTATCCATCTGACTTCCTGTCTTTCCTTTACTGTACCTCTCTTTCCCAGTTCAGCTCTGATAGCTGAAGGACGGCTGTGTTCTCGCTGCTCTGAAGCAAGTTTCATAGCTTTGTCTCATCTTTCAGTCTCAGCCTACATTATAGAGGAACTCTGTGTGTATGTGTGTGTGTGTGTGTGTGTGTGTGTGTGTGTGAGAGATGGAGGTTGAGACTTCAGAAAATGGAAACCGTCCTTTGTTTGGGCTAGGCCATATGACTCATGAAAAAAAAAAAAGCTATAGGAGAGACAGAGAGCAGGCAGACGACAGTACGACCCTCCACCCCCAACTGCAGGATACAGTAATTGTGTTTTATGTTCTGGATCCTAATGAAACCACTGTTCCATTAATCTCTCACACCAGAATTCAATAACATTAATCCTGAGCAGCCTCTCTCCCTCTCTTTGTCTCACACACCCACCCACACACACGCGCGTACGCGCACACATACACGCACTACGCAGCCCTCACTGATATCACAAAATAAGGCTGCCTGCTGGGTGTGACCTTGTTGAGATTTGGTTAATTTGGTGACGCTGCCATGGCTCATCTCTGGATACGTTCGCCTCCAGCCGAACAGCTATAAAGTGAATCAAACTAACTTGGCTCCAAGCGAGGAGGCTTCATCCTCACCGCGTAGGCCGGACATCAAAGGGCAGCCTAAGGTCACGGCTTCCTTTGAAGCTGATGGCCCCTGATTGAGGCTAAAAGGCCCTGCGGCCCCATGTGTCACGGATGACCTTAGCATGTGGACAGAGCCGGCCGGCTGCAAGGTGAACATCTGAACCCAACCTCAGAGGTTAAAAGGCAGATAACAAGTGGCTGCAAGGGGCTAGAAAAAAGAGACCGAGGTTCTCAACCACGAGGAGGCCCTGAGAATCACAAGACATTTTTTTTATATATATAGATGTTCATAATTACTGTGATAAAACCTTATGAAAGAATGGATATCTGCAGTGTCTGGAAAGACTGATTAATTGCATTTGATAAACTCATCTAATCATAATCAGGACTGTCAAGCAGAAGCAGTTCACATTGCAAAAATTCACACTGGTGATGAAGGACAAGGAAATCACCTCTGTCAAGTTCTTACTTGTTCATTCATCAGTCCATTCGTTCAGTGCTGTAAGGCCTCTTGCAGGTATCTATCTATCTCTCATCCAGCTGATAAATGACAACAGCCCTGAAATCGCTTGAGCTGCAAACTGATGTCATCTCGAACAGAGAGGGAGGGGGCGGGGAAGAAGCATGAATAAGAGAAGACATCATCGTCATCATGTTGGTCCAACAGCCCCAGCAGTCTAAAGCTTCTCCGTTCTTCATGCTGCTGCTCAGAGATCTGAAGCATCCTCAAACTGACACCGACATCTGACAGATCCAAACACCTTTGGTTCCCTCTCAATAGACGGTGTTTTCTCTCTTCTGTCTCTCATTAATTTGAATCTCTCATTCTCTTACTCTTGTGCGCGCGCACACACACACACACACACACACACACACTAAAGTGAAAATTTGACTGGATCACACATGGAATAAATAGTTCATGATATGTGTGAAGTGTCTATCGGACGCAGACAGGCCCACGGGCTTTGCTTGTTAAAAACTGTGACGTTAGTCGGTGTAAACATGATTCACAAAGACTTGAGTGACACTCTGCTCTTCTGTTGGCATGGCGACTGGTTTCTTTTTTCCTCCTCTGAATCCTCTTTATGCTTTACTGAAAAAAATGTGTGGACGTCTATGTGTGTGGGTGCACAGTACGTCATTCCATGACCACTTCTGAGCAATTGGTGGTAATAACGTGTGTGCACAGTATTAAAAACCCCTTGATCTCGTCCTAGAGGCAGCAGTAACTCTAATACATATTGTGATTGTGTGCATGTGAGTGTGGACATATGCTCATCAGTGCGTGACCTCCTGAGTATCTGACTTTCAGAGGGGGGATGTGATACAGGATCCAGCAGTCGGAAATACCAATGATATGGAGAGCCAAGGTTTGATCGCTGCACTGATGACAGACACTTCCTCCTGCAGTCCGCCTGATAACACTGTTTACACCAGTTACCTCACTTACAAACTCCTCATCCAAAAACTTCTGCAATACCAACAGTCCAACCAGGAGCTCAATGACGAGATTTATTTTCACACCCGCAGGCAGCAATTTTTCAAAAAGGGGGAGTGAAACTTTTATTATTAGGCCCTATGGCAGTTGGCTTTGCCTGAATGAACACTGACCTCTAACAAGAAACAAGACAGAAAAGATTCCCATCCTCTAGACCTATGCTGCAACACAGATGTATTCCTTTGCTACAAATGATTTTGGAAAAGATGGAAAATGCAAACTGTGACCGAAGCCAAAGTGATTTTCTTGAGACAGTGGTATGTTCATGGATCAGAACTGTCAATAAAACCATAAAACAAAACTTCTATGTGCATAAAAGCTCCAACAAATTAGGAATGAGTCCAGAAAGCCAGTCTCCTAGTTACTATCATAGTTGTTGTGACCCAATCCAACACATCTTCATGACATCATACTTTTGAGAACTAGCATCAAAGCTAGAAAACCCAGTACAATTCAAGTTCCTAGAACCTGAACCTAGACCATCCATCTATGCATATATTGTTTTACCCTTATCCCCGTTTTATTTTGCAGTGCCAACAGGCCAAGCTAAGGTTGGGCTCCGTTAGGTTCAAAGTTGGTAAAACAACCACATGCATTCTAACAAGACTAACAAATCTTTTATCAAATCTTTTTCCCCCTGTCTTCTACAAATGCCGTTTGCAACTGATGACATAATATGAGTTGAACATTGAAAGCTCAATGTGTCAGATCGCATCAAACACTCTTAACACTACACTCAAGTCAATGAAGAAACGGTAAAATGCAATATTTACAGCAAAGTCATTTTGACAAAGGGGAGGACTACAAGCACCGTGCTAAAAATCTTTCTTTGCAGCATCTATAAAAGAGTAAGGCATTATTGTCAATTCAAATAAAGACAAAAGAGTAAGGCATTATTGACAATATGAGGAGAAGTGCTCCATCTCAACCTGCCACTGCAACAAGTTAATCTTTGGGTAAATTCAACACAGAGATGTGCAGCTATTTAGATACAATGGGCTATAGATGCTTCAGTTAGCAGTATGACTTTGTTGTGTTACTTAACATCACTGAAAGCTATTCTCTTACTGCACTGAGTGCAATAAAAACAATACCTACCTAACTAAGAAATTGTCTTTTTCCCTCCAACAATTTATCTAAAGTGATTCAAGAAAATATTCACAAGGATTCAGATTCAACAAACACATCCGATAAAGGATTCAGATTTGATAAAATGCTTTCAAGCAGAGCAGCATGTCTGTTTCCAACCAACTACCTTCAGCTCCTCCTGGGAATTCCTTGATGCTCCCAGTGCAGCTGGGAGACGCAGTCCCTCCAGCCTGTCCTGGGTCTACCCCAAGGTCCCCTCCCAGTTGCCAGCACTGGGTGCTGGCAACTGGGTCCATACTAGGTCCATACTAGGTGCCTAAATCACCTCAACTCACTTGTCTCAAATTTAAGTTTGACTCTAAGGTCCTGCACTGTGCTACAGACAAAGAGGCAAGCCACTATACAGAGAAACTGCATTTTGGAAGCTTATATTGTTGATCTCATTCTTTTGGTTAATATCCAGAGCTCATGACATGAGATGAGGGTCAAAACGAAGACTGAACCTAGCTCTCTCTCTTTCAAACACGCCCATTTGAGCATTATAGATGTGTAAGAATTACATAATCTCCACGGAAGTAGACCAGGAGAATCCATGCTGAGCTGTGGGGCTTTGCATCCACATCAACTACCATCACTCATACTGGGCCAGGAAGCAAAATGGAAGTCTTTGTTTCCTCTCAGTCAATAGAAAACATAATGTAATGCCTTGTCCTCCACTTAACTGTTCAATGATAATGAGGCATCATTATAAATGAGAGATCCCCGCGCTGACAGAGCAGCTAATCAGAAGGACCTCGCTACATATTGAAAGGCCATAGGGACAAGAACACGGCGACTATATGGAGGACGGAGTTAGCCTCACCGCTCCCCTCAGCAGGCACGCTGCCCAGTTCCTGGAGAGAGAGAAAATGTGTGACTGACTGAAGCACTTGCTGACCCGTGACTCTGCTATGCTGGCAGACGCCAACGCAACACACACACATTCCAATCCCGCCCTGCAATCACAGTGCACACATCACCCATTTAGCCTGAGCAGACATTACATAGCTTGACATACACGCACGTTTGAACTCACACGCGCGCGCGCACACACACACACACACACACACACACATGCACACAGCGGGTTGGGTGGGGCAAGAAGAAGGGGAAGAGGAGCGGCTTCTTACAGGAAAAATGCTTCTCCGGGCCGGGGATGCTTGACTGCTCAGTCACACATCCCAGCACCGGGACAAAAAAAGCCACTTCTGAAGGCCTTATCGGAAGGCAGGAAACACACGAATGGGCTGAATGACCAGAGACACAGTGAAAGTGGAGAGCTTCAGTGGTCCCCTGTGACCTGCCTTCATTACCATGCGGTGGTCAGAAAGTGCTGTGTGTGTGTGTGTGTGTGTGTGTGTGTGTGTGTGCTGGAGTATGTGTGTATGCGTGATTCTGTTTATTTTTCAACCTAGCCCGAATTGTCCTAGTTTTTGCCATCATGATTATTAACAACGTTCAAATTTTTTTTACTTACTTCAACGTAGAGCTTTACATAGCTCAGTTCTAATTCACAGGCAGTGCTGCTGTCCAATACATACCCAGATGGCCAATGCTATTTCCGAAAGTCGAAGCCAAAAAGCAATTAAAACACACCAGCAATTAAGAGAGAACATTTTTACTTGACTATGCTCTTTATTATATTGAAAAACCCCTGCTCCTGTGAGCAAACAAATCATTACTATACTTCCAAACAAAATATTTACTCTCCAAGTTCCATTAGGAGAGCGAATCTTTGGCCTAACAAAAATTCGGTTTGATTCAGTGTCTGGTTGGCGATTCAATTTAAGAGAGATTTTTCTTTTATGGATTTCAATTGATTCAAGCTTGTAAATCACAGTTTGAGTCAACTGTTGGATTCAGTCCTCTAGCCAAAATTTCATATGTATTAAATAAACACATAATGCAATAATGTAAGACGATCTTTTTCTTCTGAAATGTGAGGGGAAAAAACAGAATTACTTAAACATTTATTCTAAAAAAAAAAGATAAAGCCATTATGACAAAAGCAAAGTTGCAATGCATATTATTGTTAAATCACCTTTAAATGTATTTATTTATGTATTAAAGAATCAAGAATGATACAATTAAAAGCATTTCATATCAATTCAGGCTGATTCAATCTATTTAATGTATTATTATTATTATATATTATATGTACTAAGACAGATGCAGCTCAATTACCAGAATTTATGATCAGTGCATCAAACCTGGGCCACTGCTACAAGAACTTAGTCTTAACAGTATGCGCTGTATCAGCTGAGCCACTGTGGGGCCCCATGACAGTCAATTCACACAAACAGTAGTCTTCACTTATCTCATTTTGATTACACAGTCATTTTCAACACTGCGACAACATACCACACAGGAAATGTCTGCTAACCTACAGCAGGACTAGAGACAGAGGTACACACTCCACATGACAACAACACTTCCTTTCATGCCCTGAGGAAGCGATTAGCTCCGCCGCCTATCAGGGAGCAAACGAGCAGACAAAGATGCGGTGATTGCTGGCTTGGCGGTTTGGTCTCTTCGTTTCACATCACAGTCTTTTAACAATGGCTGCAGCGTCAGGAGAACGGCCCCGCTCCTCTAACCGGTGGTTTTGTGCAAACGAACGCTGTCAAAAACACAAACACCTGCTGGATGAGGTCATCAAACCAAACCAGCAGTGAGATTTTTATAGCCTGATCATTTTACAGAGATGACTGCCAGCTTCTCAGCTCCAGACCAGGTGAACCCAGTTTCAGTTGCCTCCTCTCTCCCATCTCCTTTCACTGGCACATACCTGGGGTGAAAGTGAGACATTGACAGGCCTATCCCATAGCCTACACAGCCCGAAGGCCTGGTCTGTAAAACACTGATGAATCTCTGTGCTAAAATATCACTTTGTCTCCACATCACAGTCTAAGATGTACAGTAACAGATGAAGTATACTGCCATTGGCACACAGTGAATTCCAGTCTTTTTTCTCACGACTGAAGCTTTGACACAGATATGATATCCCAATTTTATAGGGTGTTGCTGCTACATGTAAAACCTTGTAACTTCTTTTTCTTTGGGGAGTGTTTTGCTTGTTTGCTTTTCCTGTTTTAACATGAAAAACAAAGCCTATATGATTCTTTTATGGGGTGCCTCTGAGGCCCATGAATCCCATCCAAATTCTCTCGCTGAATTAAAAAAAAAAAAAAAATGAGGCAGAATGAGGGCAATAATAAACAACAGAGGCCACTGCTAACTATGCACAACACATACAATCAGTTAGCAGAAACAATTTTACCATAATTTTTCTGTGTCTGTGTTGTATTGACAAAATAAATGAATAAAAGAATGACTCATGAGGTCACTGTTTCATAACATCCAAAGGCCTTTTGTAAGGACTTGAGTTAATAGACTGATGGGTCTGAAAAGACCTTGGCTGGCTCTTTTAACTTGTGAAGAACACATTCATAACGAAGCTCCAGGCTCCATATAATGAAGAGCATAAGGCTGGCTCTTGACAGCTCATCAGGTTGTTTTTTTTTCCTTTTTAACTGTTCTGTAGAGGTATTCGCTCACTCTCAGTGCAACCTCCACACTTCCAACTCTCTCTTCTCTCTGTGCTCTCTCTCTCTATCACTCTATCACTTAGCACCTCTTGTTATTTCCCCCTCACTCCTTTACTTCCACATATCGATGATCCAAACCATCTCCAAAACTCCCTTTTTCACTCCCTCCCTCCTTGGATTCTTGCTCCCTCTTTCCCCACCCTCCAGCGCTTCAATTGATACCCTCGCCACACAAACCTCAAGCTTTACTGTCGGCGGTCAAGCCCCTGAGTGAGCCTCTCGATGAGGAATCTGACAGACAGAAGCAGAATCAGAGAAAAGACGGATTCCAGTCTGAGGTGAGCTGAGGTTAGCCTTTTACTCTTACAGAGAGAAAGAGGGATCTAAACAACAGACATACAGCAATATGCAGCCACTGTGTTGCAGCGTGCCCCAGAGCAATCCAACAGGTCCTCAAGCCAAACTATATGGGAACCCTCATTCACACAAACACGCCCTCCCTGAGCCTTAGGATACACCTTCAGAGAAATAACTCATCATTAACGCTATGTAGGCAAACACTAGGCATACATTTTCCGCCTCGCTGATGTGTAATGGATAATGGGTGTTAGATCACGTAAACAAACAAACAGAATAGCAGCGACCGCAAAGGCTTGTTTGCTCACGCCTATCAAGTTGAGAGCAGCTTGAGGTGAATTTCACCAGCCTGCTCAGGTATTCTGCCAGTCCCTCGCTGCCTCCCCATACAAGGAGAGAAAGCAACAGAATGATGTGCTTGTTGTTATAAAAATTTCTCAAAGCCCTCCCAGGCCTTTTCCAGACCCACATTCCACATACGCCCACAGTTCAAAGTCAGTCAGCCTTTGGACCAGGCAGCGGCAGGGCTGCTCACTGTTGTAGCAGGACATGTGGAAGATAAGGCAGAAAGGCCCAGCTGTGGTGCTATTGTGAACAGGGCTATTACTCAGTAACACTAGCCGGCTGATACTGTCTGTAACACCACTGCAGGCTAATAGGAGTCTATCAGCGAATGCTATGAAGCCTCGCGAGGGAAATCAGAGTTTCAAGTAGGCCCACTGGGAATAGAGTATGCAAAGCTGCATACACACAGACCTGACTCAAACGCATGCAAATAATTCTCAGCGTCAGTTTCAACCTACCTGGCACAGTAGATGGGTAGGGTTTGCCGTGTAAGACATCTGGTTGAGTGCCAGAATGCTGAATGTCTATTTCAAAGTCAATTAAATAATACTTCTGTGTGACTGACAGCATCCCTGACACTTGCTGAACCACCCTGATGCACTAAAACCTATGCAAGTAGTGCCTGGAGTAAGCAAAATTCAAGCTATTAATTTTTTTTGTCATTACCTATTCATTGGGGTCTGTGTATTTAGAAATGAAATAGAACAAGTAGGAAACTGTACAATACACAATCACAAACAAAAAGGGTTTGCTATCACTCATGCTTTTTTGTGCATGTTAAAGCTTCCCAGCTGTTTTTTTTTTTCTCATGTACTCAAACCCACTGGGAACCCATTTTTTCCACTGTCTTTTCATGTGGTCTGTGTATTTAGGAAATTTTGCAAATTCAATACTGGTTATATGACTGACTGAGGCGCTGAGTTACCTTGTATGAAAATAACTGAAGAGATGAGTGTATGGCAGGAAGATCCCTTACAGGACACAGACAGTTTAGTTCTGAATTAGAAGTTGGCTTATCATGAACTCCGTGAAGTATGCATGCAGGGAAATGAAAATCAACCACAAGCATGAAATACCACTTTAAAATAAACTTAGCTAGAAAAATGCAATCAATAAACACCAGTGCATTACACCAGACAAAATATCCTTTATTTATGGAACCAGCATGAGGACCATTAAGGGTGGGGTTTAACTTGTGAGCTGATACTTCAAAAACAGGTGGAGCTGAATCCAAGACAAAAACAAACGCTTGTCCTGGTTAAATCTTGTAATAGCATTTTTCACTGAGCAAGGCACTCGGTGCTCCAGACTCTCTCTCTCTCTCAAACTCTCGTTACACAGAGAGGATTTGGGGAAATAATAAATGGTCAGTCCCACAGAGAGACAAAGAGGGCGGCCTGCTCAGGGTCTGCTTTTGCACTTATCCTCGCACACACGTGTAAGTCAGGGGCCAAACCCACAGCCTAACTCAGTAAACAGTCTTTGACATGAGGAAAGGGGGGAAGGGAAGACTATCTATGTATGTGCACGTGTGAGCAAGTTTGTGTGCGTGTGTGTGTTTATGTGCACACACATGCATGTGTCAAGGGCGCCGACAGCAAAATACAAAGTGGAGCAGAGTCGGGGGCCCCAGATGAGCGTCTAGGCAGACAGAAGCGGTAGCACATGCTCCCCAGCCAGCAGCCCATTCCTTCGGCCCTACAGACAAAGGGCAGATCGATGGTAGCCCCGTGGGGGCCCTGCACCGGCCTATCATTCATCTTCTGTGACCTGCAGGGGATACAGCACTTATCCTGATGGTGCATCAGTAACAGCGGGTCGAAGGTCGAGGCCTTGAGAAGGACCCCGCTGTGCCCTGTGGACAGTTCATCTTCACTGGGCCTCAAGAGGGGGAAAGGCCAACTGTGCTTTGTAGAAGTGATGCTAAGTGATGCTTTACAGTGCATGCACATAAAGCAAACTGCAGTCAGCATTCAAATGTTAAAGTCAGACATGATATCTGCTGAGATTTTGTTATTTTTCTATTCATAATGACAGGTAATGATTTTTTAATCTGCAGATTTATTCAAAATGGTTTCAAATCACTTTACAGAGGACTAAATAAAAACAAAAAGACAAATTATGCAAAGATAAAATCATAAAGGCATGGATTTTATGTTGATGTATGCACCACCACGAAGAGACAGGAAGTAGTGGGTGCATTTAATAAGCCATGATCTGCAATCTGACTGAGGGAGGGAGTGTTTTAACAGCTGCTGAGGTGTGTCAGCTCAGCTGTTGCCGTGACGACGCAGAAAGAATGCATGCTTACCGTTCAGCAAGGCCAGATCAATATGCACCGATGAAAAATGCAGTGATTTCAAAATCCTTTTGAAAAATGCTACATGTACATATGTATGCACCGATGCACGCTTAAATTTTGTAATTATGTAATTCTTTGCATTTGTTTCAAAATGCCTCCAAGTACAAGACAGGAGGTGTCAGCTGCATCAGTACAATTGATCAATCAAATGAAAATAACCAGACTGACATTGACATTTCTTTCCCACCCATCTGCTACATCAAGCGTCTTAAAAACAAGCACTATGAATAATTTGCAAATACTATTTGCCCCAGGTCTGACACACCCCAGCTGTTTCTGTGCAATTTTAAATTTAAAGTAAATCCAACTACAGGCTTCATGTTTCCTCCCACTCCTGCTCTTTTCCTCCCTTCTTCCTTCTCCTTCAGCTGACCCTGACATGTAAATAAAGCTCTCTTTATGGATTTGACTCAGAAGGACTGGCTTTAACCTCAGGAAAACCAGACCAAGCTACACTTAGGTCCAGCATGGAGCTAAAGAGTGTATCATCTTTTCAAAGAAACTGGCTGACTTTCCCCACTGACCTCTTTTTATCACTTTGTTTGGACATTTTCAACTTGGCTTGCTCATCATGTCTGTCTTTCAAACCATTTTTCTGCAAATGAAGGCTAATGTCACCTGTAAAGTACACAAAGAGCAGCTGTGCAGGATCTCCCTTCTCTTCCTGGTGGCCAAATATAGACCTAGCATGACTATGATATCAGCAGAGGTTAATTTGGTTTGTCTCATCAAATTAACTAATGAGGAGAGGACAAGTAGGCAGTGATTCTGTCATGGCTTTGCTTTCTGATGTACAGGTCATGGCTTGTTCACTCACATACACCCGACACACAATTGCCAATTAAACTCAGAGTTGGACGCAGCTTCAGCTGTAAGCCTCAGGGGGATGTTTGCACTCCTGTGTGTGCGTGTGTGTGTCATCGGTGGCATGACACACTGATCCCAATTGGTAGAGCCTGCCTGCAGCTGGTTGCCACTTGTTGCTGTTTCGCACTTAGCTGCTTCTCAATGCTAATGTCAGAGACATGTCAGGTGGAGGGCGGGGTCACACACACACTTGGGCTGCAGCAATTATTTGGCAGTATCAACTATGCTGAATCATGAATTAGTATTTACTGTTGTCGATGTTTCAAAGGTACTGCAAAGGTAGCTTGTCATCTGTATGTAGAAAATGGCTGATGTAGACTCTGCAGTTCTATGAAGCCATCAACCAAGCCTTCACAACAAAAACTCAAGTACAACAAAGTGCACTAAAAGAAAAGCTGAGAGTTAGACTGAATCACAAAACTTGCCAGGCAACCTTAATTTATACCTATCTATAATTATTACCTTTGATTCATAGTTATGGCACAGTTGCTCCCACAGTCTATGGAGTTGGAGTTCTGCTATCATAAGAGACTTGCTTTTATTTTAAAGGCAGCTTACATGTGGTCTTACTGCAGCCATTGCTGCTGGTTTGATACTTCTGCATGCTCTAATATTTGAAAACATCCAGTGTGAAAGATGATAAATAACCTCATAGATTTACTGTAAGTGTAAACCCATTAGCACAGCATTAACAAAAGTCTACTGTCCAAGCTAATGTTGATTAAAGTGCAACAGTGGTAATACCAACATTAGTGACAATTTCTATCTCCTAGCATGATGAAGAGACAAAATGTACTGTGTGCACACCAGCGAGCAAAATGATCAGTGGCTACAATAACTGTCAGAATAATCATTTGCTTCAGCCTGAACACAGATACTGCACACTAGCAAACACAGACACACGCACACACACAAACAGGCACACGCCCCTGCAACACACACAAAAACATTTGTTTAATTTCCTAACATGCCTCAGACACCCTTTAAGAAATGAAATACAGTCTGTGTTTCTGAAAAGGTGGCGAACGGGACCGTGGAGAAAGGATGTCAGGAATGGAGAATGGACTTCTGAGATTCAACAACTGAGCTCCAACTGTCATCACGGGGTGCCACGAACACGCACATTATGAGACCACAGACATTCTCATCAACCGCAGTGTGACCTCTATGTCAGGAATGCTGTGAGTAAGAGCAGCGAGAGGTGAAGTGTGCGTGCGTGCGTGTTTCTGTTTTATTAGATTACAGGCCGTCCTGAAGCTGTATCCATGTCACTGTTCCTCGCCGAGCGCCCGGGATTCCACAAATAACATTCTGCAGCAAAGTTATTCAAAATCTCCAGGGCGTGTTGACCACATTGTAAATATGTGGAAGGAGAGCAGCTAGTCTGCATTTAATGTGACAACAGGGAAGTTTAGTGTTCAAGAAGCCACATATATCATTATGAGCCATCAGTGCTGTGTAAGGTAATCAGCAAACATGCATACGTACAAGTATGTGACTCACAACACAGACACATACACACATAAATAATTTTGAATAATTTATTTATTTACACAAGACTCAATTCTTTTTTTCCGGGTGAAGCGCCATGGATTCCCCGAGGGAGAAATTCTTTTTGCTCTATTTAACATTTTGGTATTAGTCCATATCTAACAATAGGCTACTTAATCATCCAGACAGCAGAAAAAACAATGTTCAGACACTAATGCTGTATGTAGAGGGGTGTAACAGACAGCCAATGAGGGGCCTGCTTGATACAGCGCCTTTGCTTTACTTAGATTTGATTGGCTCACAGTCAGAAAGTGTGTAAGGTGTACAGCGGCTAGCAGGGACAAAGTTAGGAAACAGGCAAAAATAATCTAAATCAACTGTAGCATATAATCCAGTGTTATTGTCTCAAAAGGTTAAGGCTCAGGTGTCATGTGCAACCATTTTTCTGCATAAATCATCTTCGCTATAAAGGGGAATAAAGTTAACTAGGGCTATGTTGTGTTCATGTTCAGTTAGTTTCCAACACTTCAACATGCCTAGTTAGTTATTAGCTGCTAGCATGCTAGTATCACCACATATCAAATCATTACTTGCATAAATGTATTATCTAACTCTGCCTTACAGCTGCCTGCAAGCCACACTGCATATATTCTGCTTATTTCTGTACTCTGCTAAAGCAGAATTGTCTAAAATTAGATGAAGTGACACTGCCACGATTACAGACTCTGTCATGTTGAATTTTCTTTCAGAGGTCAACATGCCCAAAGCAGCATTTTCTACTGGCTGGCCACGCACATTTGCAGGTCAAAGTGCACCACACTTGAACTCTTACTAAACTCAATGAGGCAAAATATAGTAATGCATTTCTTAGAAGTAATAATAGCCTTAATAGCAGTTTTATGGGCAAAACTGCATCACAAACAACTATTATTTAGCATTTAACCTTTTATTTAACCTAGTGCTATGGAAATCGGTAAATTCTATTTTCGCGGGAGACATGACCTAGACCAGGCAAAAGTCACGTGAGTACACAAATTGTTAAAGAAACAATGTGAACACAACCAAAAACAAATCTTTTATTGAAATATGAGGCATAATTACATAGGCATATTGTCATTTTCATAAATCTGAAGCTGATGCCTGGTTGCCAGCCCATCAGCACTGGGCCCTGGAATATATAAAAAAACAGTTGGTAGCATCTGTAGCGTGTCTGTGAGATGACTGCAACACAGTTACACAACTTGATTTGTAAAAATTTGTGCAGCCCACTTCAACACAACTCTAGCACCTCAATGTCAACAACATCATCTGGGGTGTCAGCACCAAGGACAGAAAACATATCAGAGTCACTACTTTAGACTTTGAGGATACATCAACCACATACAGTTTCTCATAAATGGACAATGGAAGCAAAATTCTTGGATATGAAGTCTTGCCTAGCTACATAAAAAGCCCCTGTAAGCATGGCAACTGAACAGAAAAAGAGAGCTTGTTTGTCTATGATCCTGGAGGAATATAGTGAATACAAGAACCACAGTCGCTCAGGTGAAGTCAGATTAACTTGCTGGGCAGAACTTGCAACTGTGCCTCGACGGTGAAACATGACAACGCTCTCATCAGCTGCCATATTTTAATTTTCAGACACTAGACAGAATGGTCAGGCGAGGCAGGAGGAGGCTAGTTTTCCCAGCAGCCTCATCACAGTATTGTGTTGTTATTTCATGGCTGAGTGGCTCTGAGTGTTCGACAAAGGAACCTGATATTCTGTTCAATCACAATTCATCGAACAAGCTCCCAGAGACAAGCATTTCAATTTTACTCTCTTTCTCTCTCACAAATTTGTGTGGTTAATAACAGATGGTAGTATCAGTTAAACCCGCAGTACGGGCAAGATTTCTCAAATGTCATTTCATTTGAACTGAGCAAAAGTAATTCCCACATTGGGAAGATAGCTTTGATGCTAACGTGTCAAAATCTGTGCAGTATTATTAGTGCCACTGTTCCACCATTTACTTTGTAAAATAAATTCCAAGCATTAGATAAATGAGGCACAATCTGAAGTCAGAGAACGTAGCGCTTGGTTGTTAATCATCCACATTCACGCTGCTATCTCCTAAACTTAATATTAGCTTCTTCTGTAACCTCACCAAGCTCATAATTTCATATTTTGGTATTAATTATTAGATGTCGCTCAAACTGAGCCTTTTCTCTTATCTACTTGTTGCTACCACAGACAAAAACAGAGTAGCAGACTGGCACAGGCTTCAAAGCTACTACTGCAAAGGTACAATAACATGGGGCAGTAGAGGTGGGTCAGAGGATTGAGTATCTTTCACAGAAGCTTTTTTTTTCTGCTTGAGACTTTAAGTGCAGACCAGGGACCAGGGGCTCCTAATTGACCCACCATGCACAATGAGTCAAGAAACACTTAGGTCTCATTAAAAACACAGCCTGGATCTTCAACTCAAATCGCACCAGAATGATTTCCAAATCGCCTCTGACATAAATTAGTTCAGTAGCTAATTGCTGCCGCTCAAACAGACTCCATAGTTTGTCAGTTCTGCCTCAGGAACTTGAAACGCAGTCCTAACTTGCCCTCTCCTTCCCTGCCTTCCTTCTTTCTGGATATACAGGTACAAGTTAAAAAACACTCTGAATAGTCTCTGGAGAGGAACAGCAGCGAGACTCACCTAAAACTGTCTACTCGCTCGGAGCACACAGGCTGAAAACACATTTTCTGGTATGTGAGCTGAGTCTGCCAAGTTAAGTTTTATATCTAAAAAAAGCCTGGCTTTAGTCCCACCCTGAAAAAAAAACGCTCTCTGTTCTATTCTGTTCTCGCCTCATTCTTTCTTCCCCTTCCACACTCTGTTGGGACACCTAGGAGAGTGCAGGATGGGGGAGGGTGGCCAACTTGGCCTTGTTCTTCTCAAAGACCGGGACTACCTGCTACGCTATCAGCCTGTTTGTTGTGTGCAGTGGTGCCCTCCAGCAGTGGTGGGGATTTGGAAGCCCCTCTCCTCACGGTTAAGTTGATAGGTCACGGCACATTCCAGACATTTTCTGTCTGTTTGTTTTCTACCAGGAAGGCTCACAATGCAGCCTGCTGCTGCTGCTAGGGGCCCTGCATGGCTTTGATCTGCACATCACACCTGAATAGGCCTACCACCTCATCAGAGATATCACTTCAGTCTTCACGCTTAGTTTCCCCAAATTGTAAGTTTAGCAAAATTTATGTCAATGACTTTTGTAGTGCAGTTGATACAAAAGGTATTTTTGTGAATGGCAGCAAGGTGAGACACAGAGCCAATGATCTACTCAGAGTTTTCCTTACAAGATGTCCCTACTCCATTAAAGCAACAATGCTGTGTAAGTCACTTGACCACTGTTACCTATCAAAGTTTCTCAAAAATCTGCACTTTCTATACATTATCCTGGTGACAACATGTCTTTGTTGGCCAGCCCAAAAGTTACTTCAACCATGGGTTCCTTTGGCAGATTTCTGATGGAATTTTTTCATTTCGTTTTGGAAAATTTAGGAAAATAAGCTCTGCTGCAAACAAAGGCTTATGATACTTACACGTTATGTTCACCACGATAATCTCCACAAACCAATACATTGTTTTGGTCATGCCCTGCAACATCACATCACCACAAGCCCGTCCACCATAGTAGCTACTGTTCCTGCATCCAAGTAACCAGTTAGCTTTCTCTGCAAGCTAGCTAGAATTTATATCATAGAACAAACCATCAAATTCTTTTAGGCTTATGTTAACCCCAGACATTATTTTCTGCATAAGCTGAAAACCCTATGGGGAAAAAGGAATTGGAAATCTGGGCAGGAAACCTTTGGCTCAAAAATGCTAACTCACCTCTGAGTTTTAGGACTACAAACTGTAACACCCGATTGCTGCCTGGCTGCTGATGTAGCTCAGTTCAGTGGTCTCTCCCTCCTCACTGTCCTGCCACGCTGTGCAGGCTGACCTCTGCTAGCTGCTGGCCCATGGAAGGTCAGTGAAAGCTAATAGATGCTGATGGCTCTGGCCAGCGGTACATTCATTACACCACTTGCCCAGAATGAATTATCATCAGACACTTTCATTAAAGCTGCGCCAACTCTTGGCAATGGCTGCTTATTTATTTGGGATTCATAATGACAGCAGGACAGAGCAAATAGCCTGATAGACAGTCGCCAACTTCTGTAATGCCTCATGGGTGTGGAGACTCTGTTTTAGTCTTTAGAAGTTTTTTTGTTTTGTTTTGTTTTTAATACAGCACCAGGCCTGTTAGGCAGTGCGTATTATGTTGCTGCCTCTAACAAGCAGAAATCAATAACTATGTGGACACAGACAAAACTTGGAAAGGTATTTTTTCCAACACAGAAAAATGCACTGCAAGACAGAGATGTCAGTGAGGGCCATTAACAGATTTTCACCTTGGGCTCTGAAAAGCCTCTTGGAGAATAAAGGCTCCCCAACAACCTCAACCCTGCACCCACCTTCTGTCCTCTGCAAACAGCAAGACTAAAACACCAAACATTGTGAACACACCTGTGGAGAAAAAAGGAGTGATAAAAAATCATGTAGACTATTCTTTATCTTTCAGGAAACATATCCTTAGGCTTGTACTTGCAAGTATCAATCTATACAGTTTAAGAGGGTGAGCTGTATGTGCTGGTCTGTTCACTGGTACTGTGACTGGACCAGAGAGAGACCAGATTGAGCTGTGGCCTTGGCTAAAGGAGGGGTCCTTGACTTGCATCCAATTCACACACTGAGCCTCTATCTCCCCTAACTGGGCACAGAGAGGATGTGGGATCTCTGACAAAGATGCAGACACACACACACATACACACACTGGTAGGCAAATAGACAGCAGGGAATTTACACAAGATAGTGAGACGCTGATGGAAGCCGAACAAAAGCCTTGATGGGGAGGGGAGATGGAGTGTGTAAAACAGAACAAGTTTCGCAGTGAGTCCTTGAAGTGGGGCATGTGGCTTGTTTGGTCAGCACATCTCCCTGGCATCCGTACCCGCTGTGCTGCCCCACTCTCCACTGCATATGCCATCTCCCTCACAGTGAGGCCACATGCAGCGTCACCAGCAATACAGTGGGCACACTACCTGGCACCCGTGATAAGAAAGAACACATTTTGAATCAGAGGGAAGGTTTTATGAAGTCGTGCAAAGGGGTTCATACAACTTTTTTTTTTTAATGAATGTTTTCCAATATTGTGAGCTTGCAAACACGTTGCCATGGCCACCCGAAGGTCACAGTGGCGTTTCAGTGACAGGACGGAAAAGGATGGTTACCTGGCCTGGGTTTCAGGATGCTGGCACTATCTTGCCAATATTGTCTTGGCAAAGGGCCCAGTCACTCGTGGACTTGGAAGAGATTAACTTCCTGGTTTCATACAACAGCAGACATATGATTTAAAAAGGTCAAGTGAACTCACTGCAGGGAACTGGAGGCAATAGAAGGGGCCAGAAAGGCTTATTTAGGAGCTGAAGTGGTTTCCAGTGGTGCTCAGTGTAGTCACGGTTTCATATCCAGAATTAGCATTTACATTTTTAAGACTTTTTTAAAAGAGCATGTTTGTCATGTTTGATATTGAACGGTGCTATAAATGTCCAGTATAAATTGGTCCTTGACATATTAACGGTACTCACAGATGAGCACAGTAACTAGCCTAAAAATATATATATTAAAACTTCCTGTGGTTGGTAAGTCTTTCAATTCATTCATTTTTTCCAATTCATTAATGGACTTGATGCAGAGCTGTCTGCCAGCCAGCATACACTTTCAGTGCTGTTGAGTCTAGTTGTGAGAACTCTGTGTTTTTGCAGTATTTGTTGGTGCCTTCCAAAAATAAGCCATCCCAACTTGCCGTCCTCAGAAATCACAGAAAAACTGTACAAACTGTGCGGGATTGATTGATCATTTGTTGTGGGTTTTCACGCAACAAATTCATTTTCTAACAAGCTGTCTTAGACACAGTCAGATGTAAGCCTGTGTCTGGGAGGAGTAATGAAATGCGCTGCATGTTGGTCAAGCATCACTGGTAGCCAGTATGAACTACACATCCCATTGCACTTGTAATTTGTCTCCTCCTTGTACAAGCCGCAGTCTGTCACAAGCTGGATAGGAGTGTGGCAATGTAATCAAAATGTGCACCAGGTTGTGCCATCAATTGTACCAACAGCAATAAAGCGCTATAAAACATTGCTGAAATAGCACTAATACATCAGTGTCAGTTCAGGGTCAAATCAAATGAGGGAGAATAAAGCATCTTTGCTAAAGCTGGCATGTTTGTGGCATGCATGCAAAGAGGTTAAAAAAAAGACCTTTGTGTAGTTCAAACTGCAGAACGAACACTCGACTCCTCAGCAAAAAGCCTTTTGATAACCTCCACTTTCACGTTAATGAGATACAAAGTAGCTGAACTTTAAAATATGAAACTGTAGCAATCTGAAACAATCAATACTGAAATGACATTAATGCTTCATTTCACACAGAAAAAAAATATGGCATAAAAAAACACTACTGGAAGAATAAATGAGGGAGTCACTTCAGCAATTCAAACACACAGAAACCACCTGGGAGCCCAGAAACACCATGCCCGCAGAAATGTGATTCTGTAGAGTCATAGGCACTTAAATAAACAGAGGAAAGAAAGACATATTTCAAGATATTACATTCCCACACTGCAGTCTATTAATTATTCATGTCTCCTATAGAGACAGAGACAGGATGTTGAAGACAACTATAAAGAAAACAAACAGGCGGGAGTGAGAGGGAGAGTAGGGAAGTGCAGTGGAGTTAGCTAGTGGTTTTTTGTTGGGCCACAATGGAATAAGGCTATGTGGTTTGTGCTCTTTAAAAGGAAAGGAGCACCTTAACAAAGCACACAGACACATAGAAAAGCAAGCGGACAGACACACATCCACACGTTCACAGATTTAAACACACATAAGAGTCATACACAAGCACAGGCACATGAGTGCAGCACAAGAATCTGAGGCTCCACTCTGCTCTAAGGCACACCCTTGAAATATTTATGACCTTCCGTGACGTTTTATTCTCCAATACGGCAGGGGCACAGCCTAGCTGCCTCCTTATCACTGAACTGTCTACGCTCTTCCACAACAAGCCAGCCAGCTCGCTCAAAGGCTCAACATTCTTCTCCTCAGGATCCTATTACCGAGCCAGTCAGCAGCCATGTACAAAGTAGGCTCTATAATCACCCTAAATCCCACATATTCTCAAGCCCTGAATGTAGAACGTATAGAACAGCACCATTATCTGATTCGTCCACAAGCCTGCGCATGTGCCGTTCATCAAATCCTTGGTTTGGCCGAACAATAGGCAGCCCTCACTCAGCTGGGTGAGCCCAGTGGAAGTTCTGGTGGTGGGAGTGAGTGGCCACAATAAGAAATGAGTCAGGGCCAGTGAACGGTCTTTCCCCGCACCAAGTGGTCTTCCCTTGACTAACTCCGGAGGCTGCTCACTGGGCTTCCTATATACTCATACCTTCCATGGGGAGGTTTGGTAAGGCTGCTGGCATCCAGTACTATACACTAACCCCACCAAGTATGTGGGCCTGCGACCTTTGTTCAGCTTTATTGTACAAGCACGTAACAGCCTGTTTACGGGCTACTGTATGGCATTGCTGTTGGATGGAAACACAATACCTTGTTAAAGAAAAACGTTAAGACTTCAAAGTTACAATGAAATAAAAAATGACTTTCTGACTTGTTAGGCTATCTAATTTTCCATGCCAGAATTGTATGTTTTATAGCAGAATCCAATTACTTCTACTTCCTGGAAAACTTAATCTTTAATGGTGACTTCATGCTGAGCCAGTGGGCATGAACAAAAAGTTCAACCAATAAAACCATCACATTTTCAAACAATCACGCCCCTCCCACTGCCTTCCTCTCTGCAGCTGACCTCCCATTGCTTCGCACTTTTGAACTGTTTCATTGTGACTTTCAAGCAGCTGGGAAAAACTGTCCAACTGATGCCCATTTGCATTTTGGGACTCATGCTTTGGGTTTTCAGTGGGTTACTGCTAAGAGGACCATGTGAACTTACAATTCATCTGAAAAAAACAGACTGCAGTCTAATTGTGGCCAGCAATAAGACACATTCCACTGATCATTATACCCTCAGGGCTTTGTCAATGCCTGATTATGACAAGCCCGGTTGAGTTTAAACATCAGCATCTTGTTACTATAGTTACCACTTGACAGCTCTCTGTCTGATACCCTCTTTACCTACAAGCCTACAGCAGCTATAAAACTTGAGCAAAACTATCAACGATTAGATAAGATAAAACATTTACGATCCCCTTGAGGAAACTGGGTCACTGCAGCAGTGCAGACTGGGACACAGACAAGGAGAAACAAAACAAATTATGAGTGTTGAAGATAATACAACAAATAATTACAATTGAGCTTATAGGACAATGCAACAAATAAATTATGAAACAGCATCTTCATAACGCTGATGCAGAACTCCTGTAACCCATATAATCACAGCTTATTACCCTGTGGCTACCTTGAAACCCCTCTGCTTCAACCACTGATTCCCTTGTATACAAACTTGAACAAACCAAGCAGCACCTAACCTACAAAAAATCCGCAGTATTCTTCAGTAAACGTTTGTTGAATGGGAGCAGGAAAAACAAGTGCACCAACCAACCAGTGGCTGGCAGTTTCCCAGTAAACGCCAGCGCTGGACTAAAAATGACTTTGTAATCAAAGGGTTTAGAGAGCAAACAGAGGCGGAGGGAGGGGACTGGGGAATGATAGAGTGAGCATATGAATTACTCAGCAGACGAGTCTCTCCCTCTTTCCTCCCTGCAGGAGATAATGGGGATCATCAGTCTTCTTGCCCTCCTTTACACCCCGTCTCTTGACCACTCATCTGCATCCAGGTCAGCGGAGAAATAACACAGGCCCTCTCCAATAACTACTCTGCAAGTTATGATTTGGCAGGAGGAGATTTTAGTCTACTAGCAATGTGCAGGTATGTGAGGTGAACGAGCATATAGATCGACATCAGAGCTATGTTTTGCAATCAGTCCAATCAATCAGCTTATCTATCAAGCTAAATCCACTAAACAAACAGGTAGTCCAATGGGTAAAAAAAGCAGCATCAAAACTAGGTGCAAATGGCACACAACAAAGAGCAAAAGCAAATAAGCGGTTACAACTGCAAAAAGACAAGATTAACCTAGCAAACAGAAATAACTGCATGGTTGGACTAAAAATACTCATCATCACCAGGAAGAAAGTAAGAGCTGAACAGGCTTAACATTTTAGGACAAATCTGCCATAAAACAACCACCACATAGCAAGAGCAAGAGAAAAATACCTCACTGGAGCTGGGGCTATTTGTTTCAACGGCAAAGAGGCTGCACAGATTGTTTATTTCACACATCAGCAGGTCTACGCTGCTGACATTGGGATATTAGCTTGCTGTGCCTCTGCACTGTCCCAAACTCATGTTATTCTAATGGCTGCTGCGGCTGCTGAACTGCTGTACAAACATACATGGCACATTTATTCAAATGTATGAATAATAGAATGCGCCTGCACGCTCACACACCTACTGACACACTCACACATGCTAAACACTTGATGCGTCTCTCAGCGGGACGCAGACATGCCTGAGTTTAGATCCCCGTGAGAAGAGCTCACTGAGAGCGAAAGGGAATCTACAGGGTTCTCAGGCTCTCATCTCCTTGCAATAAAACGACTCGACTATTCTATCCCGAGACAGGATGCAGGGGGGAGGCAACCGAAGGGCATCATCGTGAGGTGAAGAGTTCACACCAGAGCACAGGAATAGGATTTAAGAGCATAATTTCTCTCATTACCTGAACAAAAATGGCATCATATTCTGCTGCGTGATTAGAGAGGGAAAAAGCAGGGGGGCAAAGGAGGAGGTTGCTTAGAAGGAGGTTATGGGAGGCATGACGAGATGTACAGAAATAAAGAGAAAGAGAGAAACAGAGAGACACAACATAAAACAGAATTTATCTGTTTGAGACTGTCTAGAAAGAGAAGGAGAAGGGAAAGGAGACAGGGAGATACTGCTATCAGAGCTGCAATATGGCAGGATGTGACATGGGGAGAGCAGGAAGAGGAAACTGGACAGATATAGATTGGTTTGGTAGCCACTCCTGAAAACATGTCTATCCCATTAGAGGCCCCAGTGGCAGTGAATGTGCTTATCAAAGCATACACCTTTGGCCAGTTCCTAACCCTGACACAGTGCTACTGCACAAACAGGCAGCTAACATCAAGCACTGTTGGAAGGACGACTCAGTGAAAGATCTGTAGCAACATCCCTGTCAATAAAGCACACAGTGCACACAGCAAGCTAGATGTCAGAGGAATTTCTCATTTCAAAATTACTTTATTAGGACATGTAAGGCTTATCTGCTTCACATTTTTCCCCAAGTTGACAAGAAATATGATCTCAACCTGAGGTCAAATCCCAAATCTAATCAGACCTTATATAGGTCATTATTAGTATTAATTAGTAATACCACAGCCCAACTAATTTCATGTTGTGAAAACGTCCCAAAATAAGAAACAGACCACAGTTTTTCCAAAACTAGGCCCATTGTAGTAATGAAAAACAACAGGAAAGCTGTGCGAATAGCAAGCATCTTTGTCATTATTTACAATGCATTAACAGTGGATTTAAGGATTTCGGCTCAATAGGAGGATAAGCTCAGCTTTACCTTATTTTCGGGTGTCCAAAAACATGTCTGTTCTATGATCTGCAAAAGTCTGCACCTTCAAAAAGCCTGTCTTATGGACCAAAGTTTATGAAAGCACCAAGGGGAAGGTCAAGCAGAGGATACAGGCATGGAACAAACATGAACTTCAACAAATGCATGTGCACACACTTGCACTAACATGCATGCACGCACACACAAATGCAGAGACTCATCAGCAAAAAGCTGCATGTTTCAGGCCAAACTTTATAATGTGGTCAAATGTTACTCTTTATGCAAAGCCTACACTGCCTTGGTTAAACAGTGTCGGCAAATTCTCCATTGTTTCAATTTTCCTGATGACTTCCCAATTTCATGGTTCAATCATGGGGCAATTTAATTGCTTTCCATTCAAACTGATGCCATCAAGAGACTCCTCGGTGCCCACCAACAGAGACAGTCTCCACTCAAATAGATGGTTTTACTATAACAATCCATTAAGTCGCTGCTCTGTATAACACAGAGGTAGGCAAGATGATGGTAAATAGACCAGCAGGTTCTGTAGTGTTGTTAAATGATATACTGATATGAAATTCAGTGATACGGGTTGCTATTAGGCCCTAATTTCCCTTCCCTCAGAAATGTTCCTAAATTGTTTAACATGAGACAGCCCTGGCTGTGTGACAAAAACTAAGCCACAGAAACATTAACATGGGTGTGTCAGGTCAGGTCAGCTGTTGAGGTAGAAGCAGATAACTATCCAGTCAAATAGGCTGTTTGGAGCGGGAATGTAGGGGGCTCTAAAACTTCAGTGCAGGACAAACAAAAACAGCCAACCTTCAACAGATGACAAACAAGACTGCGCAGCTAATTACCAGTCATGTTAGGTTGAGTTGTTAACTCCCTGTGCCGCAGTAGTCTATCAGTCATGAGGAGAAAACTAGAGTAGAAGTTCAGCGGCTGGAATGACTGCCTGAGACTCGGCTCTGGCTTTGATGAACCTGGTCATGTTTTTTTTTTGTTTTGTTTTTTTAACAAGCCATAGTAAAGGGCGGTGGTTCTAACTGCTGTCACATACATGAGCAATGTTCAAGCTGCACCGTAGGACAACGAATACACAGCATGTTGTGGCCATACGGTGAGGTAGTTTGCATGCATGTTGTTGTCAAGTTACCTTCGGAGAGCTCCAGCTCCAGCTCCGCCAGCTTCTCGCGGACCTCCGCCGGTAGGGTCATAGCGACAGCCGGCGTGGGCTCCAACATCATCATGAGCAAACCGGTAGAGTTCCTCTCAGCCATGGTGGTCCGGCCCGAGGCACGAATGGGTCGAGACTCGCCGGTAAGCAGGACGATACGACCAAAAAAATCCCCTCCTCTCTCGGTTTAGGCTGAGGACAGCAGATAGGGTGGTGGTGCTTTGCTCCGCAAGGCTCCCTTAACGTTACTCGTTACAACGGCGTCCAGATGTGTGAGAAAGCCCTCCAAACGTCATGACAGGGCTAGCTGTGTAGCTAGCTGGCAGACGCTGGATATGTGTTTCCATGAAGTGTCTATCACAGGGCTCTGCCGCGTGTCTCCGTCTCTCACTCACGTCCCGTTGTTGTCAAGAGCTCCTTGACTTGAAATGAGGAGAGAGAACTCATTCAACTCCTCGCTCCCCACGGCGCAGTCGCCATTGCATCATAGCAGCAGCAGCAGCCCGGATCGTGCGCGTCCACGAGCGCTGCTCCCTGTATTTTGTGTGTGTGCGCGCGCGCGCTGCCTGCTACCTCCTGATGATTCCACATAACTTGCCTGCCTCCTACTGTCACAACCACGCATGGCACTGACAAGTAGACAGGGAGTTGAAGCTCGGATTGTGAAAGAGAAACTATTTGAAGGCGTTTTTTTCCTCTTTGGTCTATAAGAGGGGATTTCATGACTTTGATTCACTCAGCCACCGGCCATTGTGCTCCAATAAATATATACTGTGGGTCATTGTTCATCAGTATCATTACGACCTCTAAATATACCTCTAGTAATCCTATAATATATTTTAGATTACTAGTCTAAACTATACAAATGTCACAGCAAAACTCCAAGGTATATGGGTAATGCCATGTTAAAAATGCACAAAGTATGAATAGGTCGCTGTGTATCGCTGAGTATCATAAACACTTTAAGCGCCTACTAAAATATTACAGAAAAATCACAATGATTATACCAACAAGAGAGAAACCACGATGCTAAGACAGCCAGCCAGACTGATTGATTAGTTGATTGACTGGTATAGAGGTTCTCTGAGGGAAGCCATAGATTGTTGAAACATGTTCTAGACAGGAAAAAATCAACGAGTGTCTGTATTATTGCTTGGTCATATTTGTACCTATAGATATAAGTAAATCTGATTCAATAATGCCAGTTGCTGTATGAATACATTCAATAGATTCAAAAATGTACAGATACCGGTTATGTTAGCTGCACTGTATTTGTCAGTAGACATATTCACATACTGGGCAGTACAAACAAAATAAATAAGTTATAGAATCCTTCATATAATGCACCAGCGAGAATTTCTCAAATGAAAAATGAAATAAATGAAATGAAAAATAAATAACACACACGAACAAACACACATATGGATGAATAGATAGATAGATAGATAGATAGATAGATAGATAGATAGATAGATAGATAGATAAACTGATGTTTTTTTCTTTTCCTGTCTTGAAAAAAATATATAGGAGTTGGGTGTTAGCAGTAAAGACCACCACTAGAGGTCGTTCTATACATAATAATACAAGTATTAAAAATCCTTGCCTGCATAAAGATACACTATACTGTATATTTGATAGTTTCAAAGGTTCAGGTAAAGTGATGGTGATAAAGCTCTCCTATTGCAAGTAAAGATTCTTTCTAAGCGTATGTTTCAGATCAATGTGGTATCTTGCTCCAGGATTCCTCTTGTTGTGTTCGTAGATCATCCCATTCACTTCCGTGTGAATATCAACAACATGGGTTTTCCTGTTAGAACACAAAAAACATAGCATTTTTGTGTAGTCCTGTATATAAAAGCATGTCAAACTCCACATGGAAATCTTAAGGTAGTCTATGGAAGCTGTACTTAGCTCACAAAATGAATTCTAAAAATGATTCCTGTGAGAGTATTATCCTGTACCTCATTTGGCCTTTGTGTAGAGCATCTGTCAGGGCCTGCAGGTAAACAGAGCGATGATGCCCTTGCTCCAGTTGGCGCTCATCTGTCCAGCAGTGACTCCAGAACACGTCTGCATCTGTAGGGACATACTCGCATCTTGCCAGTCCGTCGCACCCATCTGTCTCCAGATCCTCATCCCTGTGAACTGCCCTGGCATAAGCCTGGTGCGTGGGGACGCTGTACCTCTGGATGAAGAAGAGTTTGGGCTTGCCAACCAGCACGGGACAGGACTCAGCGGTGAAAAGGTGTCTGATCGTGTCCAGACGCACACCAGTGCTGTGTGAGTCTGTAGCCAGTAGATCAGTTTCAGTGCCCCGGCTAATGATGCAGCAGACAAAGGCACCAGCTTCATGGTTCTCTCTTTGCCTAAAAATCCCTCGGAGCACTGAGAGTGTGTCGCTCACACCCAGCCACTTGTGGAGGACCACCGTGAAATGGAGACCCTTGAATGTATGTTCCAACATGTCTGAGCGAGCAAAGAAACATATAATCAGGAATTAAATATTTGTTAAAAGCGTATGGAGAGACAGGAATGATAACACCTGGCTTGACATGCAGGAAAAGTTTAACCCTGATAAGTCACTACAAAGTTCACTAGGAAAGACTATTCAAACCAACCATATGCTGTGTCTCACCTCCATCATTACCAACACAATCAATGATAACACATACTCCTCTGGGATCAGTGTGAAGTTGGTACATTTCCAATGGGCTCTGCAAATACAAAGAAGCAGACAGAGCAGAGTTTTATAAATGCACTTACAGATTAGACGTGACCGTGCTGAAAAATGTGGAACAAAGTCATAAATCAGTCTGCAGGGAGGTCACATATTACCTGGCAGCTCTGCTTTCTCCTTGAAGCCACTGGGAAGTTCTCTGTGACTGAAGAGAAATGGTCATGATGCAAATATCCACATGAGATTCAACTGTTCTAGGCAGGGTTTGTCCCCACCTTCTATTACTGTACTGTATCTACACATTATCAGGTGGTGTGAAGAGACAAAGATTTTTCCCACTGTTTTGGGGCTTTCAGGCTGTTTGTACTTGACAGATGCTGGTGTTGTGCACCAGTACCCAGGCACTATGGATACTCTGTTGTCTCTTACACATGAATAACACACATCTGGTGATGAAGCTGTGGTCATGTAGCCCAGGATCAAAACTGTCCATTCTTACCAGTGAGGTGGGACTGTCTTTGCCTTGGTTGGTGCGGAGCATAAGAACAATTTGGAGTGGGAGGTGAAAACTGGGAAACAGACATGTTTGAGGAATATTAGTTTCACAAGAGAGCAAAGGCCATGAATGTTTACTTTAATGCTATCTTACTCACAGGAGTTCTGAGCCTCTGCTGTGGCATTATTTGATGAGGAACAAGTGGCTGCTGTTGACGTGCTCCACCTGAGAAAGTTGTTCATTGAGAGAACAGGTATTTATGTAAATATTCATCATGAGTTGACTGTTCAGGTTAGCTTTATGAGTTTGTGTGCTCCATGATAAATGCATTTAATCTGCATGGTCAGGATCAAAATGTTTAAAAAAATAAAAGAAAGGTCACACTGTATTTTTCACACTTCTATGTATTTGTTCCCTCTCTTCATTTCCCCTGTTTAAATAGTGTAAAACATGAATATTTCACATATATGCGTAACTGTTAAAAAGTTCTCTAGTGCTTATCATCACCTGTGAAGTTTAGAATCATATGTTGCACATTTTTCCATGGAGCATTTTATTACTTGTCTACAATTACCATCACTCAGTATGAACAGACAAAAATAAAATGCACTCTCACCTGACCTCTTGTACATATTAACTTTTTTGGCCAGATCAACCCTGCCAATGTCTCTCAGACATTGCTCTACAAAGTCCACCCTTTCAGATGAAACTTGGTCCAGCTTCTCTAGTTCAACCACCAGATCAAGGAAATTCTGTCACAGAAGACAGAACCAAGAAAGTGATTTTTAGAATTCCAGTAAATTAACACAGTGGGGAAGAAATAACGAGAAGTGAGTAGTTCCATAGTAGTATTTAGTCATGAGTGACGTGTAGGCAAAACAGCAGAAAGAACACCCACACAGAATAGCAGAACGTTCATGTCAAGAGCAAAAGTGCAAGAATTCAGAGACAGAATGTGAAACTGAACTTCATTCATTCTTTCACCTTGGCTTTGTCCAGCTTCTCTCGGGATAATGTGCTACTTAACAAGAATTTCAGATTTTTCAAATCTTCATTGCCCATATCTTCACTTAAATCAGCCATGAGTATTCTGCCACAAAGAAAACAGAATTGTATAAGTATGATTAAAAAAACACAACTGTCTTGGGTTAGATGTTCAAGTGTCTCAACTTAAAACGCATCGCACCTGTATCTTGACAAAACATGCCTCTGTCTTAATGTCCTCTCCACCACATCCTTGCTGGTTCCCAACACCTTCCTCAGGATATCAAAACGCTTTAAGCAGAACATGAGTTCTTCCAGAAACAGGTCATCCACCTGACCGTTCATCAACTGACATTTCAACATCTCGTTCACTCCGGTCGCATTGCTGTCTGCTTCCAAGCTTCCGCACAAGTAAAAGAGCCTCCTGCTTTCGCTTGAGCTGAGAGACCCCGCTATTTCATTTATCATCTGAAGGAGGTGTCCGTTTTCCAAAGCCATGAACCTTGTAGCGGAAGATTTCCCTGATCACTGAAAGAGATAAGAGCTGTCAAATATTTATAGATCTGATGTTCAACGCCTCGTACGAAGAAGTGAGAAGTGATACTGTAGCAGAGACAACCAATAGGATATGAGAATTAATGGCAATGTGCTCGACAGGGGTGGCAAATATGCTAAAAGCTAAAATATGGCTATAAAAGACCGTGTTGTTCAGTTTGTTTTCCGATATTATTTTGAGCCACGAATTTCTTGAATAGGCTATTAGTAACTATTAGGCATATTAAAATGGCCTACCTTACAGCTTTGAAGTCAACGGAGAAGGTCTGGGGGCTTAAATGGAATTTTTTAAGCATGTGTAACGCATTTCAAATACTTTACCGATGACGACAGCAGAAACGAAAGTGCTCCTTAAAATTTCTGGGGGAATTTCTTTGAAATACCCAACCGTGTGTGATGCTGATGTAATGAGGAAGAGTCGCCACAGACGAAATATACTATATAGTCCTTTTCAGTTTTCTGCTAGATATGACCCGAATTCTTACAATATTTATAATTCACAGTGTTTCGTCGCCAACAACTCAAAGTGAAAGTGAAACGGAAGCTATGTGGGGCGGCGCTCACAGATAACACTTTAAAAGAAACGTCGCACAGAGGGGCTAATGTGTAGGAAAACACTGCAAGCCAGTCAGACCGCAGTTCTGCTCTTGAAATGACGAGGCTGAAAAGTCAATAATACGACTTTTGCTGAAGAGAAAATGATTTACTCCGTAAAAGTAACAAATAAGGTTAAGACTAGATGCTGTTTTCAAATGTTATCTCTTCAGCACCAAAGATGATAAATAACTAGCCTATACACAATATTGTGACAACTTGTGAAACGTTAAACAAACATTATGGATTGCATATATCACTAATTTAATACTTTGAATTGAATTGAATTTCTTTATCGACAGTGTTACATTGCATTAATAAACAACAAATGCAGCCTCATCTGGAGGCATTTGGCAAAAAGGATAAACACAAAAGCTTGTTTCTGTTGTGGTCCTTAGGATTGTTGGTTATGTCATGCTTAGCGCCCAATATTTAGCCTAATGTATTCCTATTTATATTCTGTTTTCCTTACTGTATCATATCATTCTCTATTACAATAATCCGTGCTTTCCCAGTGGTAAAAATTAATTAAGTATAATAATATTAATATGTATCATTTCACCATAAGTTGCTGACGCTCTTTCCTAGACTTATTTAACACTGTTGAGATATTCAAGGACATTCATATTGTAATTCCAAGGTTTCCGACAGCACTTGAAGGCAGCCTCATTCTCCTGGCCATGTAATTGTGTTGGTTGGCGCCCCCTGCAGGTCAGCCATCCTCCCTGCTGACCGGAGCGCCTCTGAGAGTTCCGCTCAGTCTGGCCAATAGTAGCGCGCTGTGGTTCAGCACCATTGCAGTGTGGAGAGATCATAGGAAGGTGCTGCTCGCTGAGGGATCATTTTGAGGATATTCGACCTGGCTGGCCGCTTTGGGTTTAACGCCACCCCTACCCTCCTGATATAATCACCGCATGACACTGCTATAATCAACCTCTCTTCGGGTGAGTAATTCATTCCCTCGTAGCTGCCAAAACGTGTAGAATTTTCCAGGTAGTCGCAGTCAGGGACTGGTGACTTGGAACAGCATCAGATGTGTGGATGTGGATGGGTACCCGCGGTGAGGAAGCTATAGCGAGCTGGCCAGCGCCGACACAAGTGTTAGTGTCGTCGGCTTGGGGCTGTGCAGTGGAGGCTCTCGGTGCTGGAGCCAGCTGTGTCCTCGTTTCGGCCTGGTCACGACTGGTGAAAACGGGGTGATGCCCATCTGAAGCGGACTGGAAGAGGCACGGTGTGGCTGCGCTAACGCCACGCGAGCTAGGTAGGGTCTGTTAGGCTAACGTACGTGTCAGGCTGGTTTCGTGGCACTGTTGGAGCTAACAGAGCTGCGTCAAGCCACCCATAGACAGTCAGAGTCACACAAGTATGAACAGCAACTGCATTTTTTATTTACTAACGTACACAAATATAGTTGTATTTTCTCTGTGGTACTTTGTAGAACATGGGAATAAAACGTTTAGTGAATAACCATTTTATTTTGAAAATAATGACCGGAAGTATTTTTTATTATTATTTTGGCAGACTTGATACTGGTACTAAAAAGCAGTAACTAACGTTGAACTGGTAGCTGCTAGCGTCGGTTTCCCTGTGAAATAATGAAAATAGTTTACTGTGCTTCTCTAAAGTAACGTTAGTTTGCTGTAAGGAAGTCTTACAGCACAGGAAAGGGAGTAAACGACTGTCATGCATAGCAACCGAGCTGAAGTGACTTTGCTACACTGACATTGTCAGCTAGCTAGCAAGCCTGAGAGGCCAGTTCGTGACTTGTGTGGCTGGCTGGTTAGTACTTACATATCATCATGTTGGCTTCGTAGACCTGTCAGTGAATGACTGTCTGCAGTTGTAGCTTTTTGCTCAAAGTGACCAGCACGCTAAACACTTAACAGGTCATTCATCACAGCAGCCAAGCCATTTCTGGTGTTGCCATGTTCATTTCCCATATATATTGTTGACACATCTGTGTTTTGATTGTTTCTACTTCTTTAACACTGTCATCTACACATAAAGCAGCATTCTGTTGACCACACAGGGATATTCTGTTTTTGTTGTCCTCTACAGGGAGGTCAAAGTGCAGGGTCAGATAGGGAACAGCAGCTCTGAAGCTAGAGGGGATTCAGTGTCTTGCTCAAGGACACTTAAGCAGGGTGGGTGTTTTCTAGCACAGGACTTGTGCCCACATCATCTGTTGGGGCAGTACCTTTTAACCACTAGAGCCTGCCTTGATGTTACTTAATAAACCATGCTCAGACAGAACAATGTGGTACTCTGTGAGTGACTTCCTGTACCAGTGTTGCCCACAGTGAGCAGGCAGCAGCCAAACCAATTTACAGTAGCATCAGTCAGTCTCAACAGCCAAAGACAATTTTGCTTTTGCTGTGCCCTTTCCATGTTGCCATGTTATTGTTCTTCAGGATGACATTAGTCAATGTAAACACTGCTTGGACAGTAGCGTTCCAGCTCAACACTGCATATGTTTCGATAGGCAGCAAGGTGAGGTGGTCATGAAAAGAATGCTGCCCATCAAATAATGACATCATGGGCAAAGATGTAGAGCTGAAGATCCAGATTATTCCATGCCATCTGCTGCTCTTTCTCAATCATCATCCTCCTCTCTCCTCCTCCCTCCCCTCAGCTCATCCACCGTGTGTTTTGGGACTAGGCTATCATCAGAACAGCAGTCTATTTTAGACATAGAAACTCCAGTTACCCACTTTATCTATGCCTCTGTCTCCAGTTGTTAAGTTTCCTCTCAGTGCTCTCCAGTTTAGCATGTGGCACTTTTTTCTAGCTTAAGCTCTGAAAGGTTTTACTTCATACTGTGGAGTCAGTCAATTCGCTTAGCTATCAGTAAGTAAGGCTAATAAGTAAGTAGGTAGGTAAGACTATTAAGTTTACTCCAGTCAGTGCCTGTTGCCAGGCACAAAGGTTTTCAGAACAACTCGATGGCTGTTTCTATTCATTAAATAGTAGTTGTGGGGCACCTGCTGTTTAGAGCCCCATTGCTTGCCCTGGAAGGTTTTGAAGGGGACTTGACTCAACTTTGTGTCGGTATGCAAGTCTTTGTAAACAACCAAACAGCACTGTTGCTTGTTGTTGTGTTCATACAGTACATCTGCTGCAGTTGTCTGAGCTAAAACACGTCTGAGGCCCAGTGCACCCTGCCCTCCTCCAACCACCGCTGCCTCCCTCCACCTAGAGGGATGCATACGCCTAGGGGATCAAAGCTGTAATTAGCCTGCCATGGATTAGCAGTGGGGACTATTCTCCACTGTCCTCACTCCCACAGAGCCAGAGGATCACACAGGCAGCCAACTCCCCACCCTTCCCCTTTTTCAAATAGGAAAACTAGATTTTCATGGTTGTTTTTGGCTCCCCAGGGCCAAGCTGGAAAGAGAGACTCGAGACGCTCTTTGACATGATTCTGCCCTGAAGAGTTGGATGTGCAACATTTCTTAAATTGGTGATTGTATTTTTGCTCACTTTTTGTCATTCAGCAGCCTCGTAATCTGTTGTTGATGTACTTAAAGTCACCAGGGTGGTCATGCTAGTCATGTTGCCTGCACACAGTGTGAAGCAGCCGCTGGATGTGTGTTTGGCATGCAGAGAGAGCAGCGGTGCTGCTGACTCACTGTGCTGCCAGGTATGAGGTCTGTCTGTTAGCTCTCTCCGTGATGTACAGTACTACCCCCCTCTTTACTGAGCCTTGTTTCCCTGTCAGTCAAACAAGACCTCACACTGGCTCTGTCCAGGGGATCAGAGGGGCAGCTTGGGCCTGTGGGCGCCAAAGAGGTGGCGAACAAAAACTCATGTGCATATCTACTCACTAGGCCTGAACAGTTTTCTGAAATATGATCAGAACTGCAGTATGCCCAAGTGCAATGCCCAAATCATGGGAGCTGCAATTTTGTGATCAAGGTAAGATGTCAAAATATGCTTATAAATGCATTGTGATTCTATATAGAGGCCCTGGCCTACAAGTCATATACTAGTCTAAATGTAAAAAAACATGTTTATTTGGTACAGGCCACTGTGAAAATTACATCATCGTCATTTTATTTTCAGTGAAAATGAAAACTATGATGTAAAAAATGTCACTTCCACTAAAATCGTGAAGCATATCACAGTTGCACTATGTCAAAATAATAGTGATATGATTTTTTTTAAACCATATTGTTCAGCCCTGCTACTCACTAGTGTGGAAATGATCACTCTCACATTGAAAAATTGGTATGGTTTTGTGTTTGTTGACGTGGTTTTAAAGTGGCTGACAATTGACAAAAAAGGTGAAAGTACAGCAAGTGCAGCATCAAGTTTTGAAATAAGAGTGTAACTGTGCTTGTGGAGGTGGTGAAAGGCTCTGTTGCCATCATTCTGCTGTATGATCAGTTTATTTCAGTGTGCCGTAGACTTTCACCCCTTTGACTGAGTGCTTATTTCAGAGAGAGTGCTATGGTTGCAGTACTGCAGCAGTTGATAATACGCCGCGTTAGCAGCTCAAGGTTAACCTTTAATCCACTATCACTGCCCGGACACAGTAAATGGCTAACTTAAACTTAGCCTATAACACTAAGCCTATTTCAACTAACACTGAGCTGTCTGGTCCACTGTTGATGATTGGTGGATTCACAAGACAGTCACAAATGTCCATTCTCTCTCTGCCATTTCTCTTTTTTCAAATCAGTTAAATGCATATTGCATAGGGTGATACAGAAAGGAACATATCATGCTATTTAGTCCCAAAAGTGAAATTATATGTGATAGATAATGGAGAGAGGTTAATCAATAGACTTCACTCATCTGCAGGTTCATTGGGAAAAGAATCAAGCCCAGTTGCCCTTTCATTTGGTTTAATAGGGAGTTTGTGAAGCCCAGAGTAGGTACTGTAGCACTGACTGAGTATGATCTGTTATTGACATGGACCTCTGCTGCAGGGCAGGCTGACAACACACAGGCCACTCCATGACCAAGACTACGTTTTGCTTTCCATTGGACCCTGGACTGTGATCGATGGTCTTTGTTTAAAAGCACATCGCTGTTGTGTGTGTATGTGCTGATGTTGTGTGTCAGGGTTGTGTGGGTGGGGTCCTGCAACTATGTCGACGTTTGCATCTTCTGTAAGCTTGGGATATTTATTTTATATTACTATGAGGCGAGTGCAGCAGTAGCGTGAGTGTAAAAGTGTGTATGTGTGCAGAAATCCACCCGGCGCCTAGATGTGTCACCAAATCAGCACAAAGCCCAAGCAACCCTGCTGCTCATTAGCACTGGTCCATGTGGCTGTGATGCCCAGACGTTGCACAGGTTGGGGACATCGCCACTGAGCCCAAGCTCATTTTGTCCTGCCTTTGTTTCTTTTTTTGGAGGACTCTGTGGAGCACATCGATTTTTAAGCTATATTTGGATCTGCTATGGGAACCTCTTGCTCTGACGCAGTGATGTACTGTTTTTTGTTTTTTGTTTTTTTTTTCCAGCAGCTTGAGCTTTTGCTGCAAATGACCAGTTCTGTTTAAGTCTTTCTACAATCGCCACATAATGAGTAAGTACTGTACCAGTGATATTAAGTGTGCAGCCCACTGAAAGTTACAGCTTTGCAGGACAGCTTGAACAGATAAGCCTGTTTCTCATGTGACATAATCAACTGTAGCTCTTTAACAGGAGGAAATGACACATCCTGCTGTTGACCTGAACACAATGAGCATCAACTTGAAAAGCAGCCGAGCTGTCCACTAGTTAGGAGTGTGTGTGTGTGTGTGTGTGTGTGTGTGTGTGTGTGCGCTGGAACAGCGGCAGAGTCTGAGACCGGTCCAGAGCACCACCGGAGGAGCAGCTCCATGCGTGTGACGGGGACGTCGTACCGCAGCAGCCTCCGAGAGAGGAGCTCCGACG
>OMKZ01034208.1:0-11836 GCA_900302535.1 Neoniphon sammara | reverse complement strand
CCCCCCCCCGATCTTATTTGTTTGTGTGTGTGTTTATCCTAAATATGGGTGTGTATACACACATTTGCATGGAGTGCACCTGTGTGCCTCAGTTACTGTCAGGCTTAGAGGAAGTAGGCAGGATGCTGCTGGCATTCACCTGTGCCTGTTTGTGTGTCAGTGCCCCATTCAAGTGGTGAAACTGTGTGTGTGTGTGGATGCGTGTGTCTGTGTCTGTGTACTTAGTTGCATTGAACACAGGCCCATCCCAACATGTCTGGCCCTGCAGCTGCAGCAGAGCTAATTTTAGCCTAGGATGTGCGTACGCCTCAGTTCCCCTAGCAGAGAGAGATAGAGAGAGAGAGAGGAAAAAAAAGAGAGAGGTCTGTTTTTCACTCTCACTTTACTGTTACGTGCATCTGTTTCTTTTATTCTTTCTCGCTGTATAACTCCCTCTTTTTTTATCACTCCTTTCATTGTGAACTAAAATCTGTAGTATAAATTGTATGTGTCAGATGATCTAGGTGAGTTTGTGGCTATATGGCTCTGTACAGGAAACCAAGTAATAGTGTTTTTGTTTGTTTTCCAGTTCTGTACTGGCTATTAATTAAGTCTATCCTAATCCTGTACTGACAGCCTTCTCTAGTGGTGAGTGGCTGGTTCTTGCTATGGCAGAGGGATAGAGATTACAGTGGACTGGTTCAGTGTGGTGAGGTATTAGAATTAATCCTGTCACCTAGGGAAATGTCTGGATGAAGTGTGTGTGTGTGTGTGAGAGAGAGAGAGAGAGAGAGAGAGGGAAAGAGAAAGCGTACATGTGCTGAGGTGAGTAAACAACTACACCAAAGCAAACAAACCTGCACCAAAAGTGGGAGCTAAATTCCCAAGTGACTTTGTGAAACATGTTCGAGGAATGATTGGGCAGTGTGGAAACAAAAAGGGGCAAGCGTGTGTGTGTGTACACATGGGCGCTTGTTGCACACTCCTGTGTCTGTGCTTGCCTGTGTGGTCGGGCTTCACTATGTGTTGGGTGTGTGAACCAGCGGAGTGCAACAAGTCTCAGGCGGCCCTGAACTTGTCCCAGATTCCCCTGTACTCTGACTCACTTCTGTTCAATCATGTAGTCTAACTTTATTCATCCCACATGGAGCAGTTAAATGGACAGAATCTGAAAGGTGCAGTACGTTTATATCAAAACATCATGGCAGCATGGTGGCATAGTGAGCGAAAAGACCATGGGATCTGCCCTGCTTAAGTGTCAATGAGCGAGACACTGAATCTGTACCATCCTCAGGGCCACTGGTGTGTAGTTGAGCCTGTAGTCTGATCTCCCCGAGGAGGCAGGTAAACAGAAAGACAATTTCCCCACAGGGATGCACAGACTTCCACATTATTATTTTTATTATTTTAAAAGCTATTGGCCTTAAGTTTGGCATAGTCATTTGTCTGCTGATGCTTGCCAAGAGAGATGGAGACAGCAAAATTGGAGGAAGAAGAGTGACAGAGTTAGAGAAGTAGCTTGAACAGAACAGGAACAGGGGCTTGCTGAAGTTCAATAATTCATGGCTGACTGAGCTACGCTGACCTTGAAAAATCCCCAATGCTGGACTGTTGAAACCTGGCCCTGCTCATTTAGGGCAGAGGAGAAGTTGAGATACACACACTCACACACACTCATTCGCGGTCTCCCTTTTTAGCTAGAACTGCTTTTCAGCTTCCATTCCTTGACACAATTTATGAAGTCATCCTCCAGCGCAGGCTGTTATCTGACTCTTTTAAATGCAACAGTACCACTTCAAGTATGACACCTAAAATAATTTTCTGGATTGCATCACATTAGGTTGTAGGTGCTCCAAGTTTGACCTCCATTTCATTTTGTGTCCTTACTAAGTTGAGGTTTACATGCCAGGGACAGGACAAATTACACAATATATCACTTTAAAGCCACAATCTGCGATTTGTGCTTCCATATAGCCTTTTGCAGCTGTGTAAGACCTAGAATTTTAAGTTTGTTTTTAACTAAAGCTCACCTTGCCGGGTGGAAAATCATGATTCCAGTCTACACAGCATTAGTATTAGTAAACAGAGGAGGTCTGATGATGGAATTTTTATTGGAGTGATTCAGTGAGTTTAGTTTGTAGTTACTAGGTCAATCACCTATACTGTTTTTTTGTTTTGTTGTTGTTTTGTTTGTTTGTTTGTTTGTTTTTGCAAACTGCTACTTTCTCTGTCAGTTGTAGCAATGTTATGCCTGGATCAATGTAGTTTGTAATTCATTATTTGCAAATAGGATGTATGTAGATGTATTCTGGAGTTTGACTTGAATGATGCACTGATGTTATAAAGAAACAAATGACGCAATTCAGGAAAAAGGATAAGGATAAGATGTTCTGAGGTACTGTCTGTACCTCCAGCTGAGGGCAAAAAGGTGCGCACATGAAGACGGAATAATGCTGAGCCTGTTCTGCTGTAATCTCTTCAGGTGTGAGCTGTGCTTGGGGACATTTATTTCATACAGTGCGTTACGTATGGGGGGTATAACAATTTGCTTTAAAGGATAATTTAGAATTTTTGACATTTATTCTCATATTGTTATTCGCCTGCAATGTGTTCGATCAGTGGATAAGTCGGTACTTTACCTCACACTGGACAGGCAGCTACTGCCAGTGAGCAGCAGTTATGATGGACACAAAAGGGGTCAAACTTAATTCATCTCCAAAAGCACTTCAGTATTCTCCACAGAGCAGCTAACACAAACAGTGCTGTGAGGGGGAACAAACTCTTAGAGGCGCAAGTTTGGTTTCCTCACTGAACAAGCACACAGGCATATTGGGCTGCAACAAATGATTATTTTGATGAGGATAAGTGGCTTTTCACACAAATTACCAGCTTGTGATTGTTCTTCTCATAAGTCAATATACAGCCCAAATAATGAGAAAGAAACTTTGTTTGAAAAAGTATCAGCTAGTCTTGTTTTGTATCACAGCTTTATAAAAACAAAAATACTTTAAGGATAAAAAAACAATATTTAAGGGTTGAAATGAACTGACTGGACTGACATTTTCACTTTTTATTTTTCTGCTGCTGTTCCTGCTCCCAGCTAGACTGAAAAGATTTTATTTTTGAAGCAGCCTGTGACTTAACAGGATCATGGATCAGAGTTGGGGATTTATTAAAAAAAAATAAAAGTCCTAATGTACATGTAAATAGAGCAACAGGTCATCATTACAAAGCTGCTTATAACTATTAACTATTAACTATTAGAAATACAAACAGTACCGTGGCATCACAGCGTCGTCAGCATCCCAAGACACTGAAGCTAAGGTTTTTACTGTGCTTGAAGCAGTTCAAACTCCGGAGTGTTAATTATTATGTTTGGTTTGTTTTGGCAGGTCAGAACGATGCTATTCAAACTCGGGTGGCACCTAATAACCTCACTGAAAATGTGCGTATCGGTGCTCTTCTAAGCAACATGTGGTGCAGTTTGTTAGGAGTGAAAACGTAATCATACCAACTGCAGGAAACTACCCCAAAACATAGAGCTTTTTTATCACCATGTTGTTTGCTGTTCAACCACTGTGTCATACGGCTTAGCCTATTGTAGCACACCAAAATTCAGCTATTATCTGTTTGCTCTTACCTGATCTGAAGGCCAGAGAAGGTAAACTGTGGCAGAGAGCTCAGAAATGTCCATCATGCTTTAACGTTACAGCGACTGGAACCAGATTTGTTTTGATTCCCCCCTGCTCTCCGGAGGCCAAAATCTCTAATCTTGTGGGATGACAGCCTGCCAAATCTCTGTCCAATAAACAAGCTACTTGTGAGTCCATGTGAGTTTTTGTTTACAAGCCCTGATTCACTTCTAATTGGGTAATGCAAATGAACCAAGTACAAAAATGCGCCAAAGTTAATGTTTCAGTTGTGGCTGGGACTAAAGTTCAGGGGTGCTACCACTTGTTCAGAGCTCTGCAGTGCACAACAATCATCTTTTGCTTCATTGAGAATATTTCATTACCTGTCACAGTTAAAAGTACTGCATCTAATTATTTCACTGCATCTGATTATTTCACGCTATGAGCAAGAATGCAAATGCTACTGCTACTTACTATGATTATCAAATATAGTCTGTACTTGATGTTTTCTCTACATGCCCAGCTATGCATGCCTGCTGCTCTGAAAGAAAAAGTGTTCATAATGTCGAATAGTCATTTAATCTCTTCAGTGAGGTCTAGATGTTTGATCATTTAAGCGTTATGATTCATTTATTAATTATGCCTCTGGACATATCTCTTGGAATTATTTGGAATTAGTCATTAATCACCAATTAAGATAATACCTGGCTGATCTTTATGTGTCATCAGGGACTGAATTCAGTTGTGCATCGGTATTAGGAAGATGGAGGAGGAATGCTTTGCCACATCATTATAATCAGCTGCTATCAGAGAACAAGAGGCACCCAGCAGTTTGGACATTTAATCAGATTGTACCCTGTCTACTTGTCTGACAATTGAATGTTCAAGGTTACCCTGGCTTAGGTGTTAATGTTTTCAGTGTAGTGGGTATTGTGTGGTGAATTGATCAAGAATTCCTGAGCGCATTGCAAACTTAGAAAGAATTACAAGGCTTTTGGACCTCATTCAGAAGCTTCAAGCAAGGGCAGTGCACTTTTGAAAGTCCAAAAAGGCCTACGCAGGGTAAAGATAAAACATGCATTGCAAAAATATTTCACTTGTTTTTCTTAGGTGGCATGTAAAACTCTTGTTCTTAAAAAGTTTTATGGCAGTGAAAAACACTGGTAGCTCAGTCATTGGGGAAATGGTTGTTCATGTCATGTCTATCTCATAGCAACGAGATGAATCCTCACTGGAAAGCCCACTTGTTACATGACACTCAAACAACAAGTATAGGCTGTGTCAGTTATTTCAGTGATGTTGATGGAAGAAACGACTTGTGTTTCCTTCGAGGTTGTTCAGCAGTGATGAAACACAACAAAACTGTCACCACTGCCAGAGCAATTGTAAAATTAACATGGTAATGCATTTCAGTTTGCTTCTAGAACAAAAAAACAGGAATAGGTCCGGTTTTAAGATACAATACTTTAATCTTTTTAAGTAGCTCAGTTGTTAAAAGTTTTAATGCATGATTAAATTTACAATGGTGGCCAGACTTGAGACCAAAACCCCCAAATTTCCACCAACATCCCCATCAAACAGAGAATGCCATAAATGAGCCATCTCCACCTCCACTTCCCTATATTGGGTGGAACTGCAGTACAGAGCAGTTCTCTGTATTTTACAGGGTTGTAACTGCGTGTTTGTTTACACTTGTTTAATGAGTCACTTAGTGATGGATACTCGCATGATTCATCCATCTGTAATGAATGATGAGTATTGTGTTGGGTGCCTGAGGACGCCTTCCATTCAAGGGCTCATTTTGAAAGCAGACTCCAGTTACTCAGGGATAGAGTGTAGGCTAAAGCTGCAGGGGTTTGCAGCATGTACTGTCGTTAATGTGGCACCTGTTGGCAATACTTTGTTTAATCAGGATAATCATCAGCTGTACATACGGCTGCCACTTCTTGTATTCTGCAGCCAAGCCCCAAATGAAGAATCCTGTTTATGCTGACGTAAAACACACACACACACACAGATACAGTACAGTGGACCAGGATTAGCACAGAAGCATGGTGTCTTGTCATAGAATTGATTCGATTAGCGTGCTTGTAGTGTTTGTTTAGGGCGGAGAGCAGCATGTTGATTAGCATGCTGCTGCTGTTGCTAGTCCTGCATGTCTTGGCAGCCTGCAGGAGTGAGGACTGGCTAACAGACATTGCGTGGGCTGTCGAGGCATGGCTGGCAGCAGGGTGGGAGAAGATGACACACACACTCTTTGATGAGATGAGCTATGCTGCATCTCCAATACCCTATCAGCATACTGATAGATAAACAGACACCCATATACATACAGTATACAATTGTCTTGCTCCGGTAGAGGGACTCTGGATGTTAAATGTATGTTTTTGCTCTATATTTTTTAGTCCTCACTTGGCTAAAAGGGTCGCTTTTTAACCACCTTAGCTAACCACAACTTCATGACACAACCGTAGTAAGCATTCAGTCACGAGACTGCTGAGGCTCTAAACTGCTAAACCGAAACCCCCAACTGTTCCCTCTTTTGAGTGAGCAGTTCCTTTCCCTCTGTCACATGTGGAGTTACAATAACTCCACATATGGCACCCAGTATCTGCCTGAATGGGCCGCTCTGTGGCCTTCTCATAGATAGTCTTTATTCCATCTTAGTTAATTGTAAAGATAAATCGATGCTGTTTACAAACTCAACAATGGGAAATTGTGCAACTCAGTGGGTGATTTTTTTATTTTTTTGAATTTTTCATAAAATTTACCTCTGAGTATAAGGTTCAAGTTTTTCAATTCAAGTGCAGCACATGGCCTTTGGGGAAAAATACCCAGTGAAAGACTAACCCTGTAACAGTCATCTTTACTCACAGTGACATTATTTAATAAGCTGTGCACTTTTTTAATCCTTATCCTCTGCACAGTTTGCACAGTCCAAGATTTACTTTGGAAAGTCTAGGAAAAGACTTTACTAACAAGACAATGTTTCATGTAGTTTAAGATACACAGTCGTTACCCATACTGCAGTATTTGAGAATGATATCCAGCCATAGAGTCAGATACAAGCTGGGCTATTCACAACTAGTTATTGATGTTTGATTTAGCCAGACTCTTATTTGTTCAGGCACTAAAATGTTTCAATCTAATATAAGCGAATGGCATTGCAACACTAGATCACTGTTACACTTCCATCTGATTATCAAGGTTATATTTCAAGCTGTTTATCCATTCGGTTTGTGTCAACACAGAAGCATCATGACTCCATTGACCACAGAGGTACAGCATAGTTGCAGTGAATTATGGTCATTCACGCTTTCAGCACCTGGCAGTATTAAATCTTGATTGTTTGAAAAGCACATCAGGAAGAGCCAGCAGTGTTCTGTTAGTGAGAGGGATGAGTTAAAATGTGGTGTTTGATTGGCTAAAATATCTAGCTGGTTTGATTTTTGTAGCTATTTGTTAAGTTTGCCAGCATTTACCTTGCCATTACAAAACTGCAGATTTATGGAGGGGACTCACTGTGTGTTGGCTTGGTGACGGCTCTGTCCCAAAACTGAATACAATTGTTGGCCTAGTTCCAATCCTAAGCACTGCTTCAGCGTTTTGAGCAGTGTCATTGTGTTTTTGGGTTTGAAGTGCCGTAAACAGGATGGGTTGGCGCTCTCCTATTCCCTTCTGAGCTCCAGCAAAGGACAATGAGCAGGTCTTGCATGGAGGAAAGAGTGGCCCTTGAAGGAAAGTTTGCTTATTGTCATTCGCTAAGCCTCATTAGGCGTACGACACATTTAGCCAACAATGAGGCTGGCTGGGGAGTGCTGCTGTTATGGGACACGCAAACACTGGGATGAGATGTATGCAGGGTGGGGAGGAATTACATTATAATTATGCACTGTTGTAACCAGAAGGGAGAACAAAATTGTTATCTCTGCTGTGCTTTTTATCCCCAATGGCCCAGCCATTGGCAAATGTATAATCTTATTTATTCCGAGAAGAGGTTTATATTGACACTGTGGCTTTTGGATTAGGTCTGTATAATGGAGGAGTTCTGGCCATAAACTAGACTTCAGGCAAAAGCTCCTTTGGTAAAACTGAAATTATTTGGACAGCATGCATTTCCATTTGTAACAGATTATATTTTATCTGAAACCATTGCAAGACTTATTTGTCATAATCCAAGGCACCTGGCAAATGCCGCCTAACTTGTGTAGCAACACAAAGACCAGACCACTAAAGTTCAAAGAATTCCTGTCTCTTTCACTTGCTTAACATTCTCTGAATAGTGTTAGAGAGAGTTTATTCTCTTGCACACCTCGTCCTTGCACTGTTCATTATGTTATAGGGCAGGGTATTGAAAAATGTGAAGTGGGGGGTATTGAACAATGGGTAACATTTTATGAACAAGAACTTTGGATTCAAAGGCCTATCAAAGATAACTAATCCATTCATTGTAGAAGAAAAGATAGATTTTGTGTACAAACCACTCAAAATGAAATCTCAAATTCTAAACCTTATGGGCAGGAAAAGCTCAAAGTGAAAAAATGTCAGCTAATAATCAGGTGTCATTTGTGTATTGCTTGTTCAATAAACACCTCTTGGAGAGGAAATTTGGAGGACTTTAAAAGATATACTTCTGTTATAAACAAATTCATTCACTTTGATTTTTTTCACATTGAACTTACACAACCCCCAGGAAACTTGAATTGCATTCTTCCAGTGCACACACAGATTGGCGTTGCAGAACAAATGTGCACAGTTGATTCATATGGCATGGAATTGCCTCAATGTTCTTGCCTGCTGTTTAAATGGTTTACACGGCCACCAAACAAAAGTTCCTTTGAGCTGAACTTACATATCCCTAATTAAAGGGGTCAGAACTCAAATGTCACAAAAAGCTAATTTCTTTTTCCTGCGTTGGGATACAAAGGAATTATTGTTGTGAGCCGGAAAACACTGAAACACTGATGCTGTAACTGCAACACAGTAGAAAACTTAAAGTATTAACACTTGAAAGATGATAGTCTGTTAGATATTGGTCAATTTGGTGACATGTTTCACTTATGTTCTCATGTGCAGTAATATCTTCATCTGTTTTTCATGTGGCTTGGATCTCTAGCAAAAATCATTAGTCTCTGTCACACCACCACTGGGGCCTCAGAGCTTGGGGCATTGTCATGTATGAAGTCATGGTGTGAACATGCAGCAGGAGGAGCTTTAAAAGAGAAAACAAGCAGTCATAACATAAGTAACTTAACCTGGCAGACAAAATTCCTAAGTCATTTTATCATGCCAAAGTGGCAAGACACTGTCCTCTAAGGCCATTGAATCTCTCATTATATGGAAGAAACAAGCAACCTAGCCTTCCATTTTAAAGAATCAACATATTTTCATCTGGAGTATCATAACAATATTGCTATCAGCTACAATTTGTAGAACAAACAATTACATGAAATGAACCCAGTGCAAGGATGAGTACAGAAAAAAACTGGGGCGAAGGTTTAGCCAGCTAACATGAGCAACACACAGCTGATTGATAATGTAGTCAAGCCAAAGGCTCGTGTTTTATATTACGTTACTTTTCTAGCGTGACAGAGTGATACATAAAAAAACAATTATATTCTGATACTTCCACTTGTAGATGACCCTGCACAATTTGCTCTTCTTCTTCAGAATCGGCCTCCGGTTCGAACATGTATGGCTGAATTACATCTGTATTACCTCTAGCCATTGTGTAATGTAGCACACAGCAGCAAAACAGAATGAACAGGGTACACTGGTATGCCCGCAGTGAAGAATTGGTGGAGATTTGAATAGAGGCGGGGAGTATTTGCATATTCATGGATCTGTGCATACCAAACAAAGGCAAAGGTGTAGAGCTATAAGTAAGCCATGTTAAGGCATGAAGGGAATTTTTTTTTCATGGAAAAAAGCTTTTTAGTATGCAATTTTGTTGATCAGAGATGAGTTTTTAAGGGTTTAATCAATGCCAGGAATGGGGTTTTAATGCAGTTGGATGGATACCTCAAATTAAGTTGATATCATTGAATGGAAGCTCTAATTACGTTATTGTCCAAGGAATCAGTGAAGTGAACCCAAATTGTCTCAGACTTCTGGCCTTAGGTGTAAATGACATGATTCTATCACTTTTGTTATCTAATCCATACGCAGAAGAGTTTACCAACTGGGTTTGTTTACATTGCATTATTCATCACTTGTCCCTTCCTCTGCTTTGCTCACCTAACCTAGAGCCACTATTCACCTCAGCTTCAATGAGTCATACAAAGTGCGTCTGCTTTATCTGGCAAAGGAAAATAAATAGCTTCTGTAGAGCTCTCAACAGATAGAGTATACATATCGTTTCAGACAGACGGGAGTTCTGCATGGTAATTTCCTCTGCTGTTTGTGACGGATTGCTAATGTGAGTGTCCTTCAGATAAATACGAGGCTATGTACGAAATGCTTAACATCAAGTGGAGTACTAAATGATGTGGCATTGTCGGACTCTGAGAGCGACGGCGGCTCGGAGTGGGCTCTGTTCAGCATCTTGTGTGTCACTGTGGCCTTGGTGTTGGTTCGCTCTGCCAAGTAAACACTACGGCTGTGGATCCTCCAGATGCCTTTTCAGCAGGCGGAAACGAGTTGGCCGGCTGACTGTTGCTATGTGATGCTGTGCACCATGCCTCAAACAACGTTCAGCATAGTGTTTCATGGAAAAATGCGTCACTTCCATTTTAAACAATTGTGGGCAAGACGCAAGAATGCCACAATTATGCGTCTTGGTGGATCTGTCCCCTAAAATGACACACTAATGTATCCCAGCAGTGGTTTTTCTTACCAGAAAAGTTGAAACAAAGGATCTTTCCATTGAGTACACTGCTGTTGTAGCAACCGACAGGAGTTTTTTTTTTTTTCTTTAAGTCTCGATCTTCTCAGTCTCTGTGCAGAAAGAAGATTATGTGTGACAAATATGTTTAACATTTGCTGCAAACAGAATGTTCTTTTTCTAGGATGATAAAATCTTGACTCAAAATCAGTCTTTGCCGATTTCCCCAAATTATCAAATTACCATTGGAATGAGTGTCACCCCATTCAAATATAAAGAGAAGCATTTCCTCCTTTTCATGCCAAAAGCGTGGCCGCCAAACAGAGAGGGTTGACTAGTCCTCAGGAATTATGCGCCTAACTGGTAAAAGTTCATTCCAGGACATGCCCCAATTAAAATGAATCTAGTTCAAATATTGCTTTATGCAGACATGACCGCTTCTCCCATGGCAGTGTGTTTGACGGATGATTTGTTCACTCTTGTGCTGCAGGTGACCCTCAGCGACTGACAGATGTGTGACACTGTGGAGAACCGTCTGCCTCTCCCAGTGGAGATCTGAGTTCTGGGACAGTGAGGTAAGCTCAGGCGGGCGGTCTACAACCTGCCTGTCAAATTGGCTTATATCTTATTGACAGTTACTGATCCTTTGCATTGGGAAATATGTTTTTTTTCATTCATATCTCTTTCATTTTCTGCACTCAGATGCTTAAACCTTTAATTTCTCTTATTTTATGGATGATATTGTTTTACTGTTGTTTCCAAATGATATGCCAGCACAAACAAATTGGATGTCAGCATCTAATTCAGTTGTGCGGCATATCATTTTGATTTTTTATTTTATTTTCTTTTTCTTTTTCAGCTTGCTTTTACTTGTTATGTGAAATGCTTTTATAGGCACTTTGGAGGGAGTGCACAAACTAGGCATTGTTTTGTTACCCTGTTGGATCACTATCAATTCACTTTTATGTTTTGCCACTATGCCAATAAACTAAGACTAGAATTACATCTAAACTAAACATCGTTAGGCCCTTCCCTGAAGAATGATGGTACAACTCCCATGCGGAAATATCTTTTTGTTTTTAGCATCTCCTATTAGGGTTAGACCGATTTATCATGAATATCACATTCCAACATGTCTTCCCTTTTTGATATGAAATGGGTTATTCTCTAGTTCTTTTTTTAAAAGATTTATAATCTTTTTGACCGTATCTCTAAGATCTTTTTGTTTTGCATTTGTAGCATTCTCTTTTTTTTTTTAAATAATTCAAACATTTTATTTCCTTGTTAATTCTTCTGCATAGTCACTTTCAAATTTAAAAATATTGAATTATTGGCACAAGATATCTGCTACTGGTAGCTTCAGTTAAATATATATATATATATATATATATATATTCCTTAA
>OMKZ01034207.1:0-14751 GCA_900302535.1 Neoniphon sammara | reverse complement strand
GGACAGCCTGACAAAACAGACTGACTGACTGGAAACAACATGGCCGACAGAGATGCGGCTGAGCCAACTGCTTGAGGGCACAGTCTTTCTTTGTAGTTTTATTTATTTATTTTTTTTTTTTTTTACACTGCCATTCACATTCTGTGCATTTAAAGTGATTACCCGTGGCAATTTCATGTAAATACGTGTCTGTTTTGCTGATTGATAACACGCAGTCGTGATTCAGCCTATATCCATTTCTTGAACGTTCGCTCATTTGCGGTTTTAATCATCTGAAAAAGTGATGCATTTTATTCCACACAGGAAAGACACATTCCAGGCACTCACTGAGCATTTACCAGTCGTCTCTCTTCATGATGCATTTCATTTGTTTAATACTCTGCATAGTAGCATGTGGCAATTTTTTTGTGTGTAGCAATAGGCCTTTTTCACAGCAGCCATTTTGACATGAAACAGCAGGTAAATAACAGTAAACAGCAGGTAAACACAGGTGTTACTAATGACATGAATGAAGGTTCTGTTCCATTTAGGTCTAACAGAGTCAGGGTCCTGCTATTGTTCATGCTGGCTCACTGGAAAGACTCTGCTACACTTAAATGGAATGAAGCCTTAATTGATGCCATTAGTAACACCTGCGTTTACCTGCTATTTCATGTCAAAATGCCTGCTCTGGCTTATTCTGAGGTAGGCTAGTAGCTGTTTAGCAATGTGTCCTCTTGTGAAGTTTGCCAAATTCATGCATTACCAGGTAAGCTACTAAAAAGCAAATTCCTAATTGATTACATTCACTTTATAACATCACCAGCAACTCAAATTCATAAAACAAATTAGCAAGCTAGGGTTAGCTAACTAGCAAGCATTCTCATCTTCCAAATCACTCATACTATGAATATTAGCTCACTTTGTCCAATGACATGTGATACATTGTGCTTCAACCTTTGTCAAGGTTGGGCATCCTAATACAGACAAACTGCACTAACTGAATAACCCCAGATCAAAGCAACACTGTGATCTGTGATGTTAGCCGTAGCCACGGTAGCCACAGAGCCGGTGTAGCAAGATAGTGATCCATCACAGCAGGGGTCATCCAGCCAGGGAACTCATGGATTTCTACTTTAAACTTAATTCCCTTATCCCCAGTGACCTTAAAACAGCACTGACAGATCAAGTGCGCATTTTGCTGCTTGTTAGTGTTTCCCCATTAAAAATGTCAGCTGTAATCTTTTTCTTTCTTTCTTTCTTTCTTTCTTTTGCTCTCTCTTTCTTTCTGTTTTCCTCAATGCAGCCATTTTGACAGGAAATAGCAGGTAAACACAGGTGTTACTAATGTCATTAATGAAGGTTCTGTTCCATTGAAGTGTAGCAGAGTCTTTCCAGTGAGCCAGCATGAACAATAGCAGGACCCTGGCTCTATTAGAGCTAAATAGAACAGAACCTTCATTAATGTCATTAGTAACACCTGTGTTTACCTGCTGTTTACTGTCAAAGTGCCTGCTGTGATAAAGGTGCATTGTGACTTGATCCTAACCCTCCTTTCAGTATTATTTAAATCAGCAGTTTCAGTAGCATTAATTATGTCAAGTGCTTTTTTTATTACAAAAGATCATGAAATTGTAATTCTACCCAAGTGCATCATCAACACCTTAGCCCACATTTCCCCACTTTGTCCACGTTTATTAGCTGTTTCATTTGGGAAACTTGTTGATTCATGCATGTTATGTCAGTGAACTTAGAGTCATTATTAATATGAATTAATGTCACTGTCACTATAAATCCTTCCAAACTCCATAAGGAGTTGAATTATGCACATATGCCCAGTGGTGGAAATGGGGGGGTACGCAGGGGAATGCCGTTCCCCAAGTAAAAGTCTCAGATTTCGAAAATCTATTCAATGTTTCATAGGGGGGAATTGCTTATAGGTGCTTTATACTGTTTCTAAAGCGTGTTCATTAAAGCGAACGCTCTTGAATACACCACAAATTCAGTGAGAGCCCATACAGCCAATGGGAAGCCATTAAACCAAAGAAAGAAGAGGAACAGCCAGTGGGAAGGCGTTTTACTGCAGGGTCCCTGCGTTTCTGTGTGCCAGCGTCAGACTGGTATCAGACTACAGTATGGACTACACGTTAGTGCTCTGTGACTTTGTGAGAGTGAAATGCAACTATGTATTGATAAATGGCAACAGGCAACCGTGTTTATAAACTGCAGCTTGGAAAAGACAACCGCATCATGCGTAAACATGCGCTCATATGCGCGCGGAAGAAATGAAACTAATGCTTTCCAGCAGCAGCCTCTGTGGGACCGGTCCAGACAGTATATGGGCGTAATGATGGAAACCAGACATATAGCTCCAGCCATAGCCAATAGGCTCATGTTTACATTGTATAGCCAAAGCTAATTGTATGATATTGTGAGGACTGGACTAATTACCAGCAGCAGAACCAAAGATCAGTGTTATATTTATTATTTTCTATATTTTATATTTTCTACAATTTTTTATTTATGTTAATGTTAATATTCACTTCTCTTAAGATTCTATAGAAAATATTCCACTCAATATACATTGTTTATACCTCATTCTCTTGTGTATAGGTCTACTTATTGTTAGACCAACAGATGGAGCAAACTGTTTTAAAGGAGTGAGGATTGTAGTGGGAGTACTGGTGTCAGGTGTGGCTGTGTGGCAATGGCAAATTGTCAGGTCGGAGGGCCACTTTGCAGAATTATGCTTATGGCCCCAGGGAACTCAGGACTGGCCCTGGCTTTTACAATGCGTGAAATGCGCCTGACTAGCATGTATTAGTTTATTTAAAAAAATCTGTAAATGTAAAAACATCATTAGTGATTATCTTAATTTTCCGGGGAGTACCCCACACTCCATCACCACGCATCCCCAGACGTGGACCCCACCTACTGCATCCATGTATGGCTCCCCCAGTAAAACCTGGCCATTTCCACCACTGCATATGCCAAAGCAGAGATGTCATAGTGCAGACAAGTGAGCAAAACTCCCCAGATTAGTTTGTTCTCTCAGAGACAAGTCTGGAATTGTTTTCCTGCACTGTTTGTCACTCAAAGAAAGTACTTCAAAAAGCACATACCCACAGCTTAGACCCATCAATGGTTTTTCTTTTCTCAGATGGTTCAAACTAAAACATTTTCACAATCCCTGGAAGCGTGGGTGACACTTGTAGAAACTTGTGTTCCTGCGTTTCAATTGACTGGTCACCAGACTATTTCTTGAGCCCTCTGACTGTCAAAAAGAGAACAAAATTTGAATTTCACCACCACTTTCTCTCGGGGACAGAGCACTAGTGCGAGTAGTAGCAGATCCCCATAGCATTTCCCTTGAGTGCACTTGAATTCTAAGGTAGAAAAAGATGTCCATCGATATCTTGCCTTCTCTTTGAATTCTCTTCTGCGGTCAATTGCGAATCTGGCATGCATGTAGTAAAAAGTTGGACCGTGGCTACAACTGTAATTCTATATGTGAATTACAGTCGGGAGATGAATGCTCCTCAGTTGTCCTGAAGGGTTAATGATGTCTGAGTGTGTGTCTGCACCCCCAAGACATCCTGCTGAACGCCACCATGATATTTGTCTTTCCCCACCAGCAGCCTTAGTTATCCAGCCCTGAATGACACAGATTGGATTAGCCACACGCCAAATGTCACAGAGGAGGAGGGAAAGGGAGGGGAAACAGAGGGAAGGGAATAGAGGAGGAATGAGAAAAGATAGGGTTTTTCTTTGTTGCGTTGTCTCTCTCTTCCATTAGGACCAAAAGAGACAATCTATTTGCCCTATCAGGTAAAATGGAGGGACTGGAACAACTGGAAGCCCGATGGCTGATTGGTATCTGAGACGTGTTAAGGTTCAGTTGGTATAGGTTTCTGAAGACCCACACAGATATTTTTAGACCGAAGTTGGTAATAGCTGATATTAGCAACTTCGATAACAGATATTAAATTATTTTAGAAAGGTTAGCAGCTCCCTATGACAGGGTGACACAGCACACCTATTCAAAGGTTAGGGAAACTCTTAAAAGAGGAATTCATGTACAAAAAAACCCTGCATGACCAGTCAAAAATATAAATAAAATGCACAAAGAAAATTCATTGCAGTATTTGCAGAATGTTTTTATGTAGCTGGGAATCATATTAGCAGTGGATGACATGACTGGCTGACAGCAGATATTTAATAAAATATCAAGCCAATAAAATATCAGCGCAATCGACAAGCTGATTCATAATGGCTTCCTTTACACAGTGCAACTTTCATGCAGTTAGGTGCATGTTGCAAATTTAATGTTGTTATGTAACCAAACCCATTGCAGAACATTACAAATGGTGATACAAGCCTTTCATTGGATGGTTCTCTTAAAAGTGCACTATGCAAAATTGTGCAGGGTTGATTTGAGGATTCTAGACCCGGCAAAAAACGTGGAACAAGCATGTGACTTATCAGTGAGGTGGGCCAATGATGCGAACCATGTAGACTCAACCATCAAATGCCATGCTCATTCTGTGTTTTTTGTCATTTGAGTAGAATTTTGTAATTTGTTTAGAATTTGTGTCAAATTTGTAAAATTGTCAAATTTTGTCAATTTGTGTAAAAATGTAAACAATTTGTGTCAATTCAAAAAAACAAATCAAATTTGTTTAAAATTTGGATCAAAATTGTAAATTCCACTGGTGACCTGCCAAACTCTAACAAGTTAAAAAAATCTCCTGTCTAACTTAAAGAAGTTGCATGTAACCAAAGTTGCATTTCAGTTGCACCACATCAGCCATAGTCTAACCCTAAAGTGTTTTCGTTTCATGCACAGCTTAAGCTCTCCCTTCTTTTGCCTGTCAGGTGAAATGGAGGAGCTGGAAGCCCAGTGGCTGACAGGAATCTGCCACAACGAGAAAAACGAGGTGATGTCCAGCCAGCTGGATGTAGACAACATGGCGGGTGTGTTCTACATGCTGGCCACAGCCATGGGCCTCTCCCTCATCACCTTTGTCTCTGAGCATCTATTCTACTGGAGGCTCAGATACTGCTTCACTGGAGTCTGCACTGGCCAGCCTGGTCTCCTTTTCTCCATCAGCAGGGTAAGAGTCACGTTTAACCATATATATACTCCTTGTTCAAGGCTATTGGGTGCAATAGCCTTGGGACTGTATTGAGGGCGAATGGTGCTGCATTATTGGTGTCAGGCAGGCCTGGGTTTGTTCTATTTTTTATTAGCAGGCGAAAACTATAGTATGGACATGCAAACATATATGTATGCAGAGGGAGAAAGAGAGAAAGTAACACATAGCTGCTGCTAAACTAAACAAAAGTTGAGGGGTGGACAGATTTAGGTTGTGAGGAGGGAAAGGAACAGAAAGGGAAAAAAGAGTAAGGAGGGAGGGTTGCAGAAAAGGAGGATGAGAGGGAAATGGTTGCAGAGAGAGAGGAGGCAGAGGGGAGGGGGGAATCACGAGGCAGCCCTAAATATTGACAAAAATAGATCTTAATTTGCAGTGTTTTTGGGTGAAATCACAGCGCCCACCCTAAACCAATCTATTCTCTCTCATTTTGTTAAAAGGTCAGCATTCCTCCCTTGCCGTGTGTGAGAACAGGAGACATGGATGTGCATTTCAAAAAGCACTGCAGTGTTTCTGCACTATTTTTGAGTTAACAAACAGGGGTAGTGGGGGGAGTGGAGGGGGGGGTGTAGATAGAGATAGAGTGCGGTTCGTAAGAAAGATTTGTTATTTTAAACATGGTTCTCAAGAGAGATTTGGGTTGTGCCCCATCGTCAATAACATATGTTTTTTTGATAAGATCAACACAACATATGTCACTGTGTGCTGAATAAAAAGGGCGTAATTTGTTGAAAGTGATAAATGCTTATTAAGATTGTACTTGTGAAAATAAGGGCTCAGTGAGGGAAGCATTTTCTTTTTTCCTCACAGATTTGATATATGAAATAAGAGTTCTTAAATAGTGTAGCATTACTTTTACATGTTAAGAAATTACATTGTAACAATGCTTGTTTCAGTAGCTATTATGGCATATAACAAAAAAGTATTGTGTGTTTTTTAAATCTCTCTCACTATCACAGTCAAAACCACCACCTCATAATGTAGACTAGCATCTGTCCTGTTTTTCCTGTTTGCTGTAATGTTCATGGGGCTGTAATGAGTCTTGTTTCCTTGCATTGCATCATATTTTCACTGCATATCCCCTTTACAAACTGTCCACTGGTCCAGTTATAGGTGAAGGACAGGGGCTGGTGGTGTTGATGGAGCCTGGACTGGAGATTGAGTTGAGCTGGGTTGGATTATTCCTGGGCCAACACTGAGTCTGTGTTTTGGTCATGGTGTTTTTCTGTTTCATTTGAGGAGTTTATACTTAAGTACTTTCCTAAGTGACTGACCTTGTGTTGTTTCTTGCACATTATCCTATTAAATAGTTTATAAAGGTTGTTTAAAAGACAGATCTCAAACAAAAGTTTGCATTTTCATAGAGGGGTAGAGTTATTTTGTGCTGGAAAGAGAAGCGAGTTGAAAAAAAGAATATATTTGGATGAAAATGAAAGAAAGCTTAATTTCCTAGTGACCGGAATTTGTATTTAATATTCTAATTAATGAAGATGATGCTAAATGTCTCAGTTGGTTCAATTTACTGTGATTTGCTGAGTCACTGCCAATTCTGTGCTTTTCAATATAACATTATTAGCTTAAAGTACAGAGCACAGATCTGCTTGGCCAGAGCAGTCTGAGATAAGTAATCATTATTGTTTTTGTCTCTCTCTATTTCTCTCTCCATTCCTCTTCATATTTGATTTCTCCCCTCTCATTCCATTTTATGCTTTTCCTTCTCTCTTGCACTTTTCCTTCCTGCCCCTTCTCTTTCCTCTGTTTCTTCACCTTCTACTCTCTCCCACTTGTGTTATCTTTGTGCTTTTTCTTCTCCTTTCACGCTCTTTTCTTCCCTGCCTCATTTTATCTTCTCCTCTCTCAATCTCTCCACCATTTCACCCTTTCACCCATCTGTCTCTATGCAGGGAATCTGGAGTTGCATTCATGGCGTCCACATTGACATGAAGAAAAAGACAGATCTGGATTTTAGCCCCCAGGCCAACATGCTCAAGCTCATTAAGTCAGCCAAGCAGATGACCAACATGTCGAACCTGAGTGGCTCCCGCATGAACTCACCCAAACGTGAGTTCATGCACTCGGCCGGCCCCATGATCATGGACATGATGGCAGAGAAGGGCAATTTCATCTACGCTGACAACCGAAGCTACGCACCCAAAGATATGATCTATGGGGACTCTGGAGACCTGCAGTCGTATCTGGCCAACCGCCACAAAGACCACCTCAACAACTACATCTTCCAGGGAGGCCAGCATCCTCTGACCCTCAATGACGCCAACCCCAACACCGTGGAGGTGGCAGTGAGTGCTGATGCAGCCCAGACCAATGCCAAGCCGCCCCGGACGCTGTGGAAGAAGTCAGTGGACACGCTCCGTTCCGGACCGCCTGGGGCCCCGCCGATGCCTGACATGCTGATGCCCGATCCACGGATGTCGATGAAGACGCAACGCTACCTCCCTGAGGATGCGGCTCACTCCGACATCTCTGACTGCTCCAGCAGGGCTGCCTCTTACAAGGACCCAGAAAACAACAAGCACCTGAAGCCCAAGGACAACTTAAAAAAAAGATCGGTGACGTCAAAATACCCTAGGGACTGCAGCGAGGTGGAGCTGTCCTACTTAAAGACTAAGCAGGTCAGCGGTGGAGCCAACCAAGCCGGGAGAGGAGGAGGAGGGGGGGAGAAAATCTACACAATCGACTCGGACCGGGAACTCAGCCTGCATTCAGACCCCATCCACTACCGTGAGAGCCGGGGTCTGGCTGCAGACGATTTGGATTACCCTGAGATTTACTCTGACCACAACGACAACTACAGGAAGTGCGATCAGCCCATCATTCACCTGAACTCGTCCCCTCTGCATCATGCAGACTCAGATCTTCTACCAGACCCAACTTACTCCAAACACTATAGCCTGAAAGACAAAAACCTGTCTGTGTCACCGCATGAGTCCAACGACCGCTACAAGCAGACGCATTGCCGTTCCTGCCTGTCCAAAGTGACCTCCAGCTACCCAGCAGGAGGGCCGTACACTTCCACCGCATCTGCCTCAGCTTCTGTCACGCGGTCTCCATACAACCGGTGTGAAGCATGCCTCCACACGGCCAATCTCTATGACATTAGTGAGGACCAGTTCCTTTCAGACACCTTAGTCAGTCCCAGCATGCACCATCAACAGCAGCAACAACAAGACGAGATGTTTGGGCTTTACTGGCCGCAGACGGACGGGCCACATGTCCAGAAGAGGAACCGCTTGAGGCTGAGCCGTCAGCATTCCTTTGACAACATCATGCTGGAGAAGCCCAAGGACATAGACCTGGGCCGACCGGCACGCAGCGTCAGCCTCAAGGAGAAGGACCGCTTCCTGGACTCAGCATCCGACTCGCCCTATGCCAACCTCTTTGGCATGCGTCCCTACTCTGGCAGACTGTTTGGCACTGGGTCTAAATCGATGCTGTTCAATCACAACCTTGAGGAGAGCAAGAGGAGCAAGTCCCTGTACCCAGACCATGGCTCGGAAAACCCGTTCCTCAGCCATTCGCTGAGGGATGACACCAGCAGCAGACTGGTCCACGGACGCAGCTCCTCTGATATTTACAAACAGCTGGCGGTGGCCTCGCCTGCAGCAGCCCTCGGAGCGGCCCCCATCAAAACACGCAACGATGCGAACAATCTCCGCTCCTCTGTTAAATCTACCACTTCATTCTGCTCACGGGACGGGCGGATAGCCAATGACATGTACACTACAGAGCATGTGATGCCTTATTCAGCCAATAAGACTAGCGCATACCCGGCCCCACGTGGCGTCCTAAACTCAGCCCAGTTCAGCAATAGACGGGTGTATAAAAAAATTCCCAGTCTGGAGTCAGACGTTTAGTCGATATAAGAAATGATGTGTTTTTCTCCTTCTACTTACTCCTCTCTGGGTTTGTATTATAGTTTATCAACTATCTTATCCACTTAGGGATGCCATAGCCACACTACTTTTTTCTTCTTCTTCTCTTCGACATCGTAATCCAAAAGAACTCGTACCCTCTTGGGTACGACCAGTACTACTACTACTCTCTTTGCAGATGATATCACCATTTCTGTCCATTCTCTCTCATGTATCAGTGAGTTGGCTGCATGGCTGGCACTCTGCCATAAGGTTTCCTGGTGTAAAAGGGAGGGCAATAATTAACCCTCCAAGCATGACAGGAGCAGGAAATGACACAGTCCCATAACTGGGAGAGAGAAGGCTTAAGTAACATATAATGGAGGACTGATACCAGGGTTATTGGAAAAGAGGTAGTTGATTTGTGAAGAGTGATGAGGAGAATGGGAGAAATTATCACAGGGAGAGTAAGCGAGAGAGAGAGGTAATAACAACCTCTCTTTCACCCCCTCCTCCTCCTCCCCCTCTCCCTTTCCATCCCCTCTGTCGAGCTCGGGGCTCGCTTGTTGAGGAGGAGAGGGCTGACAGGGAGACCAGATGGGCGCGTTTGATGTCGCGGCCAGACACGGAGGCGTCCCAGGAGGGCAGGGGCGTCACAGTGAGCTAGTCCAACGGTCTGCTGCTTGTTACTCTGACAAATATGGCCACCAAGACACCTGGCAGTGGAGGAGGAGAGAGAGGGAAAGAGGGTGAAAGGACAGGAGAGGTAAAATGCCACAGAGGCGTTCCAGCGTTTGCAGACATTTCTAGGCTGCGAGGTATCTGTGTGCTTGGTCAGAATTTGGTTTTAAGTGATAAGGCAAGGCTAAGTGATTGGTAATGAGATGCTGAGAGTATTGTAGGTGCTATACAATGAACAATGTTTACAGACTGACGGACAGACAGACTGACAAATCGACTGATAGAAAAAGACAGACAAACAGGGAAACCTGAGGCAATTGATGGGCATTTCATCTGTGGCTCTGCACATATAAAAATAATAGCAAAATATTGCTTTTTATTCTATTAAACTATAAGATTTATTCGGGATTCTGGCATTCGGATCCCCCTATTTAGAATTTTAGTGTTTGCTTATTTGGTAGCACAATAACCATTAGTTTTAAAACCTCTCCCACCTTTGCTTTTGAAAAAAGCATAGCTTTCTGAAAAATACAGTCAAGAGTAGTAGATTATTTTGCATGTGTTGATTTTTTTGGTGTCGGAGAAGAGAACACACACACATATACACACTCAGAACACATACATTTTACATGTCTATGAAGAGGGACTATGTCTTGCCAGCTATGGTGAATGGATACGTACAATCGAAACCTTAACCCTTGACCTTTGTGCTTAGTAAATCAGTGTCATGCTCTGGCTCCTGCTGCGAAAGAGTGAGAGAATGGTAGAAGGGAAGAGAGCAAAGAGAAGATGCACGAGGGAGCAAAAGGATGAAAATGACACCTACGTCCACCACCACCTTGTCTGAGGTGCGGAGGGTGTGGGGGGGCTGACGTGTTTTTGTCTTTTTTCCTCCCTGTCACTGAAAAACAGGGTACTAGATATAAAAAAAAAACGACTGATACTTCCTTCCCTCTTTCCTCCTTCCTTCCTCCCTTCCTCACGCAACATGACACATCGCTAGAGTGTTGGCTAACTAAACAATTATTTACCTTTGTTCATTTATTTATTCATTTTTTTTATTTATTTATTTTCGTAAAATTGAACTTTGCAGGTTGGTTGTCCAGCACAGCTTTAGCAGTGCTGTATCTAACTGATGGATGGGGTTATCGATTATTAATCATTGATTACTGGGACAGCAAAACTCGACCCACGATCAGCCAGGGCTCTCGGAGAGGATCTAAAGACTCCTTATGATGGATCCCTTGTTTACCTTAATAGTGGGGACAGGATGGGGGGGTTGAGATGGAAAAGGGATGGGGCAGAAGCTCCACTGTCATGTATTCATCAGTCAATCATGTGTCCATCTCGGTGCGGAGTAAGTTGTGTGTGTGCATGGCAGACATTGGGTAAGCTTGAAGTCTTAACAAGAACATTGAGTTCCTAATCTGATTGTTTTTTGCATTTGTTTGTATGTTGTTTTATTTTATTACACTCAGCTGAAAAGACTTGCACATGCATATGAATCCATCTGTACACACACACACACACACGCGCACACACACATTTTCTTGTAGCATTATACTGTACAAAGTGTACAGTCAAAAACAAACATGTAACCATCTTGACTTGACTGACTGATTGATTTTTTTTTTTTTTTTTTTGATCGACTGATTGGATCCACAAAGCCAAATTGTATCAAATCAAATACCTCAGGATGGTTTTGTGCATTTCGGGGGGGGAGCTTCAAACGTAGCAACTCAACACAACCCAATGTGATGCGGCGCTTATTTTTTGTGTTTTTTGTAATAAAAAAAAAATGAAAAGAAAAGAAAAGAAAGAAAAAAGAAAAAGAAAAACATGATTTGTAGCGACCGCAGAGCAGAATGAAAACTTTTCTCTTTCTGATGTTTACCAGTCCAAGGTCTTCCAGTGCAGTTCTCTGCTCCAGCTCATGCAAACCCAAGTAAAAGACAGAGAGAAGAGGAGAAGGAGGTATGGGAGGGATGGTGGTAGAAGGGTCTAGATCTTTTTTTTTTTTTTTTTTTTTTCTTTGCTCAGTGGAGGAGCGTGTCACCTCCAAACTGAGCGCCCTTAACCGAGGACGTTAACTTTGAAGCGAGAAGAAGCTAGCCTAACGTGGAATATTCAAAAACGGAATGTCTCTCTATCTTCTCCATGGTTTCACATGGCAGACCGCAGTAGCCACTGCGTTTTCGATTGAAGCTCCGTCTTTTCATTGTCTCTTTCGCTCTCACACACACACACACACACACGGTCATATCGCCCTTTTGTACTCTTGGAATACTGCAGTGAACCTCTCCCCGCTCTCCCTTACACCTACTCCTCTCAGCCCTCGCTTCCCTACCGGCTTACCCAATGTTGACTGACGAGCAACATTTGTCCTTTTTTTTTTTTTGTTTTTGTTTTTTTTGCATCTAATCTGCATATTTATTATTGTTATTATCATATTTATCGCCACATGCTGCTTGCGTGAGCTGACAAGTGAGCAATATGCACATGTAAAGAAAAAAAAGAAAAAAAGAGAATATATCAAACGGCACCCTTGCGTTTTATGAACTCATGATGATTTGTTCTACTCGTTCTACTTTTACAGAACTGTCATGTAAACTGATGCTGTCTTATGTTCACACGAAACCACCATACCTACACATACAAACACACACAGACACACACACACACCCAGACACACCCTTGTGACGACAACCCTGCTCTTTTTTAATGGCAAAAATGTATTTTAATTCCATTTACTGATAAATAATGAGGTGATGGCATGCAACCCCAAATGTAACAATTTTAATGTTTTATGTTTTTTCTTTTTCTTCCTTTTTTTGTTTTTTTTTTGTTTTGTTATTTTTGTTATGATGTTATGATCACTAATGCGTTGTAACCAGGTGTGAGTATATACATATTTGAGAGAGAAAAAAAAATTATCTATGTTGAACACGATGATGATGCTGCTGCTGTTTTGGGGGAGAAGGCGAGGACTTGGCCCCGGGGCGACTTCCTCATTGGCTGGGGGGCCACTATCAGGCCTTGTTTTGCCCAATGGGGTCGCGGGCCAGGGGTCAGGGCTTGGTTCGGTAAGGCGGGACATCCTTGCTCTTCCTCCAGTGGCAGGTGAGAATTACTGTATCACCAGCTCTGCTTCTCTCTTCCCTCTCCTTCACCTGTAGTCAGGACTTCAACTGTAAAGAAGATAAAAGAAAAAAAAAGCAACCCTCTACTTTGAGTCTGCTATCCCTCCAAAGATACGAGACCTCTTTCTTTATGGTTTGCTGTAAGAATAGAGCTTTTTTCTTTTTCTTTTTTTTAAAACTAATACTTCCTCAAAGACTTTTAAGGAACTATTTTGAATATATTTAGAAACAACACCTGTATACATCGCTTGTAAATTCATACTCGAATACATCATCATGGAGAATTATAAATGATAAAGAGTACAAACGATATTTTTTGTGTGAATTTCACAGGAGCTCTTCTGTACAGTGGCACTGTTTTTTTCTCTCTGTAGAGCGACTAGAATAAAACTTCACCATTCACAAGGTTTGCTGTCCTGTCAGAATTCACCACATGTGCACCTGCCTCACCTTATATGGAAATAACTTCTCTTGTTCCCATTTATTAATGTATTTTCTTACTGTTTGCCTCATGTGGATGTCATATTACATTTATATATTGTAGAGATTTAAGTGATGTTATTATTCAGAGCGACTTACAGTGACTGCCATATTACAATAAGCCTAAATGCCTAAATCTGGTGATCCTAGTGATCCTAGTGATCATGTGCAAGGGAAATAGAATGAATCAGGCTCTAAGGGCAGAGATAGAAGGGTGTCTGTTCCTGTCTGTGTCTTCTCTTAAGGGGCTAGCTTTCTAAAAGTGTAATTGTATGTGAGATCCAGGGGTTGTAGGTTCAGCTATTTTATGAGTTTTAACTTTTAAAGGTGTGCTATATAGGTGCATAACTTAAGAGGATGGTTGTGAGCAGAGGAGGGGCCCTAGATTTAAAGCTATAGCAAAGAAAGTTGGAAGAAATGAAAACCATTTAGATTTAACAAAAAAATGTGGATTAAGCACATAATGTATTAGCAATTCGGCTGACTGTGAGAACTATGTAGACTCAACAATTAAATTGTCGCTTATTCCATGCATTTGAGTCTTAACGGTCCTCACTTAGACCATCCCTCTGCAATTTTGACTATTGTGGCTTTAAGCAAAATTTTGATGACATTCTAAGCAAGTCCACTACTGCATACCATATCCACTACAATAAGTGTAATGGTTGATTATCAATCAATCATTCAATCAAACAGATTTTATTTTATGTCACATTTTGTGCTTTAAAGAGCAATGTGCTGTACATGGGAATAGGTAAAAGGAAAAATAGAAATTAAGCAAATTAAAGTAAATAAATAAATACAACAGAGATTAAATTGTAAAAATATATTACCAAAAATACATTTCTAAAAGAAAAGTAAAGGTACCAATGGAGCACCAGTATTCCTAAGTTAAAGTAAATCTAAACAGCTGAGTTTTAAGCAAGCACTTCTGATTTAGCTGCCTTTCAGATACAAAAGGAAGCTTTGTCTTTGTCCTTGTTTGAGGAACAAACAGGACAAGTGATTACCATTGAACATGCATTGTATGTTACTTATATATTTCCAAAAAATGGAAAATCTATCACATTTATACTCAGTATCACAGTCAGTGCTACCTGGCCTGGTTGATTTTGTAAAGCAGGATGTGTGGACATCCCGCCTTTTCTGATAACTGGCTAGCTGTACTTGGATACAATATTCAAGCCAAAGTAGTTTGGGTACAGTGATTGGCTGCCACTTCAAAAGTAATTTAAACCCTCATGAGTAGTTGTCAGACTTACAAATCACTTGGTAAAACCTCTCACTTTGTGGCTTGCCCGCCCTACAAGATAGTAATGGCTACTGGCAGTACACCAGTTTGTTTGGATGCAGCCATAGTATCAGTCTTGATGCAGCTCCAAGATGTTAATGTTTTAAAAGAGTAGCAAATGACAGAAAGTGTGTCATAAATATTGAGTTTTGAGCCTC
>OMKZ01034206.1:0-13149 GCA_900302535.1 Neoniphon sammara | reverse complement strand
CTTTCTTGTATGGGAACCATCCTCCCCTTTTACAACTTCAGCAATTAGACATTTATCTCACTCAGAAAGTCAACATAAGCCAGAATGTGTGTGTTTGTGTGTGTGTGAGAAAGAAAGAAAGAAACACATGGAGACAGTTCAGGTATGGTCTGACAGGTCAAATCCAGTTCGAACGTGGTCTCCTTTTGTGGGAGTTCAAGTGTGCCCCGGTTCGACCCCACCATCGGATGCTGGGGCCAAAACAGCTTCTCGCTCATAAAGAGATAAACACTTAAGGGCCGAGCGTGGGACAAGGGGTAGAGGAGGGGTCAGTGGATGGGCAGAATGTGGGGGAGGGGGGGAGCTCAGATAAGGTGTAATGTCTATGGGACAGAGCTAAATATATGTTGACACAGGATAAAGGGAGAAAAAGGGAATAAATGTGTGGATAAATGTGTTTACCTGTGTTCAGGATCAGGTCCAGAGGAAAGGTCAGCAACAGCACATGGAAAAGAAAAAAAGAAAGTGTCAAACGAGTGAAAACAGCTTATGAATTTGCAATTTAGAATCAAACTAATGTATGGTAGATGGTGAAAAACGAAAGGGAAGGTGCTGAAAACCAGATGGTGATCGTCTAAATAATCATTCTGAGCAGCTCATGAACTCAAACCAAAGTTCAGCATTGCTCGGTACGACTAAAAGGCCTCCCTTGGAAACCAGGGCTGTGCTTGAATGTCAAACTAAAGCTCACACAACCTGTAAAACGTTGTGTGTAAATAAAACCACACATTTAAGTTTGACCACATAATAGTTTTACGGCCCACCGGCTGTCTGGACTTGCAATGGACATTAGGGAGTGACCCTGGCTTTGTAAGGTCTAGCTCTTATTACCTGCTGAGTTCCTAGAGAGGGGGAAGGTGAGCTGGACATAGCCGAGGGTCAGTGTGACTGAAACCACCGAGCGCTTACACCACCAGTACCATCCATTCCTCCTCCAAACAGTAAAATTATGCAGGAATCTGCCAAGGCCACAGGCACAGGTGTGCTCCCTAAGAGCTTCCCTCCTTTTCACTGGGTATCTGAGGAAGGGAAGGATTTCCGCGTTGCACAGACACGTTCAAAGGCATTCCAGCAATGTTTTGTTTGATGCATAAATTTAGAGTGGTAAACAACAGCTACTATCTGCTGCGATGATTTAAACGCTTCTGTGCGGGAGCAGGCGGGGGGTAAACGCTGCCAAACAGCCCATGGCAAGGAAACTTCAGTAGCATTCGTGTAACTAAAACACAACACATTAATGATGGGTAATTGTACAAAAAGCGCTAACGTGTTGTAACAAAACGCCCGTTGAGAGCAGCTCTAAAAAAAAAGAAAGGTGACAATGCATGGGCCGATTAAAAACATCCAATTGGGTGAGAGCGCAGGGATCAGGGTGGGAGCCCGGTGATGATGAAGCCAGTCGACACCTGCTGGCCTAGGATGTCATTTATTCATTCATTATATCATTTAAAAGTTACAAAGTGCAAGAAAAAATGCAATGAATAATACACACAAATGCACTCACACACTTTCACACACATCATGGGCAGCACTCAGCTGAGCGTCTGCACAATGAGGCCTGACAGCGAGTTCCCGGAGAACCCAGGATGGCTGGGCTTTTATAGGCGAAGGCTGAGCCGATACTGAGCTGCAAAACAGCGAGGATGGAGAGGCAGATTGGGACTCGTAAACAGAGAGGTTTAAGTTTAAGTGCCCCACACATACGAAGGGGATAAAACAGCCCAGAGCTCTTCAGCGGGAGAGTGACATCATAAAACAGAGCCGCAGTAACAAGAGGGGATACATAAAGGACGCATCTATTAATGGGAGCCGGTTCATGGGAGAGTGACAGGGGAAGGTTTAGCCTGTGGGCTTCCAATGGGAATAAAAACGAGCTTATGATGGCATCGCTCCTCAGGACAGTCCAGCCCCAACAATATCTGACTCTAATTATCCTCATTTTACCACAGAGCACCAGTGACATCCATGTGGAGTATTATTCCAAATATGACACTAATCTTAAAGACAGGGGACAATGAGGAACTTTATTTAACTTTTGCTTCTCTTTATCAAAATTCAAGCTGCATCGCAACAACTTTATCAACTTTAAGGGGATTCACGAGTGTTGAGAGAAGCAGGTTATGTCCTCTACTTCTCTGTCAACCTCATCACTCTGCTAATCCTTATCTGGGATGAGGAAAAATACAAAGGAAGGCTTACAGGAATCAGTGCTTCAAAGTTCGCCTAACACCACTGTTTCAATGGAGGGGAGAAAATTTATCAGGTTTTTTTATGATATCGCTGATCTGATGGGAATAAGATCCACAGTGTAAGTCAGTTAATTTGACACTTATAAGGCAGTGCACACAATTTTGGAAGCTGTTCAAGTGCTTTCCCAGCGCATAAAGTGTATATATGTCAGAGAGAGGGTTAATCTGCCAATCAGAGAAGCGTATTACAAACTACACAGCTATCCCAACTGACCGCAAAATCCATTTAACTATACAGTCAGGGTTGACCTTTTCAGTGCTCTTTCTATTGAGAAATTGAGCCTGTGATTTTTTTCACGTGAGAGAGAGAGAAAAAAAGCAACTTTGCTGCCATTTTGTAGAGTGAAATGCTATGCTATATCCTTTAAAATGTCAGCAGGCAAATTGCTGAGTCAAGTCACATGTTGAAGATGAAACGCGCGCACACACACACACACACACAGACGTCAGCATTCATTACTTATGCTCCTATCTGCACAATGGATGCAGGTTTTACAAGCTTTGGTGCTGGTAGGAGCTTTATTTGACATATAGGACAGCAATTAAGCTAATAACTAAATGCAGTGTAGGTTGATGGTGTGAAAAGTAGCATGTTAGACCCTGAGATGAACATCTAGCCAGCAGCAGCTCCAAGGACAGCAGGGCTGAAGTAGCGGCAAGACACTAAGGAAAAGAGGTCTTGTATTCTTGTCACATCCACCACACAGCAGTATTGCAGTAATGGCATTGGCCAGTCACCTTCTCCATCACCTTCTCCATTAACCAGACCATGTAAGGAAGGCTGTGTGTTGAAACGAGGATAAAACACTGACTGTAATGAAACAATCATAAATTGGTAGCAGTTAAGTCCAGAAAGATGGATGACTTTTGCAGCAAAGTGGAAAGGATAGAGAGACTTTGAATGCGCTTCATCTCTCTCTTTTTCTCCCCTGGTGCTTACACGCATGCTCAAACATCATCAATATACACACTCATCCTTGCTCATGGAGCTGGGGACTCAACCATGAAATGAACATGAGCAGCGTGAACTTTGACTGGCATTTTCACACAGCGGCAGGATTTATGGGGCTCTATATGTCTGAATGAGCTCTCAACAATAAAGAATAACCCAACGCATACCTGGGAAACCTCACAAGGCTGTCCAGGTATGTCTTGTATAGAAAAGCAGACTGGTGCACACACACCCACACAAATACACACACCTACACATTTTTCTTAACCTTTAAAGTCAACTGAGCATGCATACTCTATTCCAGCAACACCCTGCCTCATGTAAGCTTAGACCGATCTATCAGTTTACCAATATATCAGGGAGATATCTGCCTTGTTTTGAAAATCTGATATTGGTTTGTACATGTCTACTCTCTCTTTTGTTGAAGAGGTTATTCTCTAGCTGTTTATTTTTTCTTTTTGCTTGTATTTAATTATGAGTATTGATAGAACTGATAAATATTGATGTTTCATCTTTTATTTTGCATCTAGTAATAGTTTTCTTATTTTTTTGCACAGCAATTTTCAAATTTGAAGATATTGAAAAATGACCGAAAATATTGGCTAAAAGCAGCTTCAGTTAAAGCTGCTATGGAAAATTGCTGAAGGCTGATTTAAGCAAGAACCTTTAGACTAAACTGACAAAAAAATGTAGGCTAAACACATTATTTATCAGTGAGTTGGGCCAGTGACTGAACCACCAAATTATGTGCTTATCCCGTTATGTTAGTTGAGTCTAAACCTGTTCACTATAACTGACCCTCTAAAATTTTGCATCATGCACCTTTCAAAAAATTGTAATCTATATCAGTCATAAAACACTTCTATAACAATCATGCAATTCATGTTCATACAGTTTCACTCATGTACCCTCACATAGTGCAGTACATCCACAGCCCTCTGCTGTTAAACTGGTGTTTTGCTTAAGGGCACTTCAGCAGTAACTGCTGAGGGAGTGAAAGGTGCCATTAGTTTTCCCACCAAACATTTTGAAGAGATTTGCTAAGACTGCTGTTCTAACTTCTAGGCCACCGCTACCCCAAATGCACTCCCTGAGGATAAATACTGCCAGACACTGGCATCCATCTGAAATGGCAGGTGAGAACCAGAGGCTCCATAAACATCTGCGCGATTAAGCAGAGGGGGGAAAACAAACACAGCAATGTCAAGTCCAGCTTAGCCGCCACCACTGCACTCCAGCGATCCAGTGTTTGCTGTGAGGAAGGGAGCCACGCCCAGGCAGCCTGGAGTTTGCCGTCTGCAGATCCATCTTGGCAAGGATACACAGCGCTGGCATTCTCTTTCAGCACATTGCTATAAGCCAGGCGATTTGTCTGCTACCACAAGGCCTGCTGTCAATTGACTACGTTTTATGGAGCCAGCGGGAGATTACCTCCAACTCAGTGCTCCTCAGTCTCTGTGCGCTGCCTTGGAAATTTATCTCAACAACTATGTTTTTTCAATAGGCTGAATCAGTGTCAATAATGGGCTGCAGTCTGCCCGGATCGAGTACGTCTCAGTTCACCATGACATATGGAGCCAAGCACTAGGAGCCGCCTGACAGCGTAAAGCAAACACACACACATGCATGGGCTCACACACAGACTCTCAAACACACACATATACACTCAGGCATCTCCTCCTAAATTAACAAGTCAAACTGATTAATTCCCGCTGGTTACACTTCTTGTTGCATTTATGTTCCTTGCTCGTTGACATTTCTGCTTGCTTTTGTTGCTCTGTTCTCATGCTCTGTAGACCTCTGCTCTCCTGTGACACATTGCCCTGTCAGCCAGGACTGCAGATCCTTTGTTTCATTTCAGTCTGGCTCATTGTAACACATGATCCTTCACCAAACAGGGGCAAACTCATTCAGACAAGCACTGTTATATATATGTGGGTCCTCAAATATACCAACACTGTAGGTGTTGTCTGATTCTCAGTATCACCTGGAGCTTCTATTCAATGAATCCTGTCAAAAATGCCCTTCATGAAGCAAAAACAGATCCAGTCCTCGTTCACGTTTGAATTAAAATACTTCATAAGTACACCCCTGTGGCTGATCACTGACAGTTATTTTAAATGTTAATGCACTAACTGAAAATTACCACTCATGCCATACTTATGTGTTGCCTGGCAACCGTGTTGTTTAGCTGCCGTTCAAGAACAATGATGCTGGACAGGAAATTAAAATTTATATTATTGGTTAAAAGGTTTTGAACATTTGCATTCTCTTTTATTACAGACGAGTGGTACCACCACTTTGTAAAAGGAATACACCACTTGACTGACAGATTTTATAACAGCTAATAGCCGCTGTCAGGCCTCTTGTGGGTTATCGCTTCATTTTCTCATCAGCTTGTTATAAGGTAACGGTGCAGCTCTTCTCCTGATTGGTAAGTTGTTTAACTTTTCACACCGTGGCTCTCTGTATCTTTCTCCTAACTCGAGACTCAGCCCCAACATTTGCCGAAAGTCACCATCTCAACTGAATAGCTGTCATTAAAGACAACAGGTGGACCGCAGATATTTGACTAGCCTGGATGAGAGAGGCACTGCAAACTTCACATTAACTGAAGCCATCAGAGCTAATTCCCAGTTCTAGGAGGCTCTAAACAGAGCCGCTCAACTTCAGGGAACATCTGGACGGTTCGCTGCTTGCATTACAGTGTCTTGCAGCGCAGCAGATAGGGCCAGATGGCCAGAAGGGAACACATTCATGTAAACCCTGTACATATGTGTGTGTGTCTGTGAGTGTATATGTATGTGCAGGCGTGTTTGAGTGCTCGCATGAATGCATGTGTGTGTGTGAGAGAGATAGAGACTGAGTGGGCATCTGTTGAGGAGGCTCAGTCAGCTCGTTTCATCTTGCCCACTGTGGATCCGTTCTTCCCCACAGCCAGGAGCACATTGCAGAGGAAAGGAATGGCAGCTATTCCAGGTGGAGAACTCCTCCACCTCCTCCGACAGATTCCTCTGATGAAAGGTGATGAGCATCAGCCGCAGTGCTGTTCACCACCATCCAGACTCATCAGCCCCTGCATCTGTGCGCCTCCAAGCCCGTTTCCTGTATTCTGCCTCACAGCAGATTGCAATTTGCTCTTGTGATGGGGATAAGTGATGGAGTGGGTAGCAACACGGGGGTCAATTCACTTTCAGTTCACTAAATTAAAGATGTAAATTGAAACTGCAATACACATAGCGATGATTGGGCCTCCATTCCAGCCCAGCAGTTGCCCTGAGGTTGGAAAAACGGGCTTGTGACCAGTGAAGGTCGGCTGCTTTGAAAGGCAGGACCGGCTGGGGAAATCTGGAGGCGGGAGAGTGAATGAAAAACGCTTACGTCTCCCTTAACTACAGTCGAGGTTGTTTCAGTGTCAACATCAGAGGACCATGGTTGGACTGCGCAGCTCCCTGGTGGGAATGTTTGCAACTACGAGTTTAAAAAACAGGGTGTAGAAAAAGAGTGCACATCCTCAGTCAATATATACCCAGCAAAGGCTGAAAAAATCCCAATACTGCCTTTACATAAATATGGGACCATCTTTTCTGACGATATAATGATGTTTTTTGCTCTTCAAGAAAGTTCGCTTCCTGTACTTAAGCAGTTTGATGACTGAAGTAGCTGAAAACTGTCAAAAGAACGAATGAATGAATGAATCTGCGGAGGCACATGGTAGAAGAGACTGCAGCGCTGCATAGAGCTGAGGCACATGGATATACAGTACAGTAGGGAAGAGCCATGACTGATGCCTGTGGTCTCTGCACCGCTTGACACCAGATTATTGCTCTGTGGTTTAATACAGCACACATGCCATAAAGCAGAAGTCACACTGCATGCAGGGATGAAATGGGGGGACAGCTCAGCTCGGGGTCTCCTCTATTCTCCCATCTCGTCTCTCATTTCCTCCCATGCTCTCCGGCATGCGCATATGCACTGCTGAACAGGCACACAGGCATGCAGCACACACACTACGCGGAGCCTCGGGGGCTCAGGTGCTTAGAGGTGAATAGAATGATATGGTCACGCTCTGTTTTCACTCTGCCCAGCTCCAGTTTCACGACCGGAGGAAGATTTTCGCACACTCGCTTTCTGTGCCTCCCTCTCTGCTTCCTTCCTTCCTCTTTCTCGCCGTCCGTCTGCCAGTCGCTCCATCTTGTCTCCGGCGTTTCTTGTGCCTAGGCTGGCAGCGCACACCTGTTCCAGTCCAGGTCGGCCCCCTGAAACCCAAACCCACTATAAAGACTGGGAGAACTGACAGAAAGGTCAGGGGTCAGTCAACAAAGGAGAGGTAACACCCCCCTACTCATCTGAGAAACAGTAGCCAGGCAGGTAGATCTGTGGCACCCTCCTTCCCCACCCATCCATCCATCCATCCATCCATCCACCAACACCCATTCCCTTTCTCCTGGCTCTCCCTGGCTCACCCCCTCCCTAGCGCTCTCTCATGCATTTACGCACTCTTTTATATACAGTACCAAGCCACAGCAACCAGAGACTCAATCCCGCTGTTTGTGTGAAAGCTACACAAATCGGTAGGTGGGCAGGGAGGAGCGGAAAATGGGCGGAAAGCAAGCAACATAAAGTCCAATACATGTGCTTCAAGAAAAGAGCAAAGCAAACTCATTTGCACTCAGACACAAACAGTATAACCATAATAGAAATAAACACAGACACAAAACCAGACCAGATCATACAATGTCGTACACTTTTTGGCCCGGAAACATTTGTTGAATGACGCAGGGTTAAGTAATTTCCTTTTCTCCATACTTGAGGAAACAGAAGAAATTTGTAACACTCAGATGGATTCATTGTAGTACGAACAACTCTGGACTTTAAGTGGATCAAGGGTCAAATAAGGAACAAGGTAACATAGAAATAAAGCAAAAATATTATATATTCAACCTGAAAAAGCTTGTTGTAACATGAGGTCATGTGCTGCAAATAAATTCCTGCATCCAAATCAATCCCTAATAAGTTCAGACCCATCGAGAATATATCAATAGTGCATGGTATCCATTATAAAGCCTCAGTAAAACCTAATTTTCTCCTCCATAGTGTGCTGCTCCATCAAGATCTTCAAAGTGACCTGGTTAGCTTGTGTGGCCCTAAACCAGGTTTCCCTGTGGCCGGAGGGCAAAGGTCATCAGAAAGGTGAAGCCTGGCTGCAACTGACCTCCGCCTCCAATGGCTCAACCTGATCCAAATCTTCAAGCCCGTCAAGCCCCGCGGGACATTCTCTGTTAATCAGTCAGTGTACAACAGAAGCTGACAAGGCCCCACACTGCTTTCATATTCATAGGTCTTGAGTATTTACGAGAGACTGTTAGCTGTGCAGCCGTATCTCCGGCTTGCATGCTCAGCCACATTTCCAAACCCTGATGTATCTACCCTTGTCATCCAGTTTATATTCCTTAGTATTCCCTGGCTGCCTATACGATACACCAGTGTATATTAAAACAATAGAAAACATGTGAAATGGTGTTCAGCTCATGGCTAAATCAGTAAGACGATCTAAGAAAAGAAACACAATGCATTCTCTGTGGTAGTCTTAGTCAGTGATGCAGACTCCTGTTCAAATTATTCTCCATGGAGTCGAAGTTGCACCCTCTTGCATATTTCATGAACAAACTCCAAGTCTTTTCAGCCCCCTCTGCCTCTGAGTGTGTGCTCTCTCATGGTTCGGGGGATACAGAAGGCGGTAGGATATCAGATGACAGGGCTTGTGTCTGAGCTGTGACTGAGGGCTTAAGCCACTCTGGCCTGGCCACGGGCGAGGCATTACAGTCTTTACAGGTCACAATAACTCCAGGCTACACAGCCTATACAAATCAAAATGGCCTATTGTTGCCTCTGACAGTCTCTTAACTTTTTCATGTGACGGCTGATGGCGTAGATTCAAGAAATGCTCTACTCTCATTTCACCTCATCAGCACACACAAGCAAAAATATTAAGTAACCCTTTCAGGTCAGAGGCACACAAAAGGGGGGAGGGTTGCCATTTATGAGCTGTGTCTGGATCTAAGCCAGCTGTATAGTCCTATCTTTGCATGACTGTTGACAGAACCTCTGATTACAGCAGAGGGGTAATTGGTTACTTTGAAGTTGAGGTTAGCCTTTAAGTGATCATCTTTCCTCATCGTATCTCACCTAGCCGCCGTGTCCAGCCACATTAAGCACAGTGTATAATTGTTGAATCCAGACAGTCTGCTATTCACCATTGAAGTCACTTGCCACTGTAGGTTTTAATTATGCGAATCAAGTGCATTAAGTGGGTGAATGCCTTTGATTAGAGGTGAGAATCAAGTCTGGAGTTTGTCAGTGTCTCCACTGTTTCTGTCTGTCCTTTAAGCAAAGGGCATTTTCCCTTTTTTTTTTAAATTGTCTGCTGTCTAAATACCATAAAATATGCCAAGCCAGCTGAAACTTAAGGTTGGTAGCTCAAGGACATAATTTAGCAATTTAATTCGGGGTTGAGCCCTTAGATACACTGTCTTAAAATATTTATAATTAGAAAAAGGCTGTAAATATGGTTTATTAAGAGCAGTATAGCAGTATCAGCAATGTCAAACACGGCACAAAGCTGGCAACACAAACACAAACTAAAGACATGGTGACACTGGAGCTGCTCCTTGGAATATGAGGCAGGCACTTAAGGGCAGTGAGCGTAAAAAGGCTAATTGCTGCCAGTGAATGTGGAGGCAGCGGCAGACCATAAAGAAATCACTTGTCATGTTCATTGCTCCGATGCTGACCCAGCAGTTCCTGTGGCAAACGTCATTGCGATACTGCCACTGTCCACTCGTGCCGCTTCTGGTTAGGAGGACAGTCTAGCAAAGCTGCACCAGCTCAGTGCCAAATATAAGACATTTAATAACATGTCAATGCAGCACGAACCACACAACTGCAGTCGAGGGGAAAAGCCTTGCTAATCCGCTCACTTCCTTAAATTTCTTGGGGGGACTGTAAGCAGGTTCTTTTTGGCCCAAACAGGAAAACACAAAAATCTGTCTGGGAGGTTTTGATGTGCATTTCCCAGTGAAATTTCCCCCTTGCAGGCTTCGTGAAGAAAAGCACATGCACTCAGCCCCAAACGCTCTTCCTTGAATTTTATCTGCTCGCTACTACTGTATTCAAACAATAAGTCTTCTGGCAGGGTGAGAGGGGTGAGGGATGTCTGGGGACCAAGCTGACTTCCTCTTCACAAAATCGGGACGGCAGGCGGATGGGGAGGGAGGGGAAGCGAGACCTCGCATAAACAGTCTCCGCTCTCGCTTTCCCATGACAGTCGCAGACACAACACCGGCCGAACCCCCGTCCAGGTAAATCCTAATACCAGATGCGCCAACAGGCCTACTGACATTATTCTCTGCGTGGAGGAAGCTCTGTGGAAGCAATCATCCATAGCCACAATCATCCAGCGAGGCACGACAGGTGAGCAGCACCACCCCAACAAGACAATGGCTTTATTATCCTTCAGCTGGAGAAGCCCATATCATGACCCTGGTACAATAACAGCACCCTGCCATCACTGTTTACCACCCCGGAATTAAGGCCCAATTTAGCCATCAACAAGTGCAAAATAGGAACGAGGGGCAGCTCTCATCCCCCCCCTGCATACTTCCACACCTGTGGGGACCACACAGAGCACCTGGTGAAGGCCACAAATACTGCTGGAGGGTCCCACTCCAAAAAGGGGAGGTCAGTTCCCATGGCCAGATAATGGTAGATGGGGGGAGAGTAAATGTGTTTAGGGGGTAGACTTACCTGATACCTGAATATAGATCTGATATGGTCACCTACAATCTCCCACAAAGATTAGACCACACATACAGTCTCAAAGAGAGACCCCAGGTGTTAAAGAAATGTCCCCTTGTCCCTTGTATACCTGTTCCCATATGAAAGTCAGGTGCTATGGGATTTGGGGTGCACCTCGAGGAGCTGTAATCCAATATGAGCTTGAGACCCTCTCTAAAACACGACAACAAAGGAGAGCAGACCCCAGGGCAGACTGTGCCCCGCCACAACAACAGCAGTCTGAGGGCCTATATTTAACAGCGGTGGGAATTGTGGGACCAGCCATACAGGAACACTTTCAATGCACAGCGAAGGTCAACTGGGACTTAACTTCCTCCTCAGACTGCTACGCGAGCAGCTCGCCTTTTTCAACCCCCTCTCGCCCCCCACACCCTCTCCCCAACAGCAAAATAAAGAGATAAGCATTGTTTAGCTAAACAATGGGCCACTTCCAAAGTCTCAAAACCTTCAGTTTTCACATCCAAGGCCACTATCTGAAATCAACCATGGAAATCAAGCACTTCATGAGAGGATGGCGAGGCCTCTACTGGTAAATTTACAAACCCTCAACTGGAGGCAGTTTCATTGTCCATAGAAATCAATGTTAGGTGCAGCGTGAATTAGGTCACATACAGGCAAAAGACAAATGAAGCTCTGTAATAACATCTAGCAACATGTGGTGTTACAGCAGCTCAGACTGAGCTAAGGCCACATACTTCTCTCATGTCCTTACACAGATGCAAGTCTCTTTCCCATAGTGAATCAATTGGATTCATGTAAGACTCATGTCATCATGCATGACTATAGACAATGACTGTAAACAGTTGTACAAGTATGATTGTTTTGGTAAAAATTTAGAAATTCTTTTACTTTGTTTACCATATGTAGAAGAATGGAGCAGAATAGTACTGCATAGTACTGTAAAGTGATTTTCATAAGAATTGGTGGGGTTTTATAGCCAGAAATGCAATCTGGAATAGAGATGAAATGAGTGAGAAAATAAAGATTTTTCTCAAACCTTCAGTGAACTTGGGTCTGCCAGTGCTATCGCTTGCTCCTTCAGCTCTGAAACTTTCATCTGACATTGTTGGCAGAGGCTTCCCTTCTCCTCCGACTCGGAGATGGAAACCGAGCCTGCGCCCTCGGGGGGAGGCCGGCTGCTGCAGCGTGCGTCCTCCGCAGAGTGAAGTCTTTTCCTAGGGCTTACATCAACAGTTGCCGGCGACTCTCCACTGGGACATCCCTCCACCTTCAGCATAAGAAAACAATTTAGTGAAGTGTTTCCGGGTAAGAAGCACAAAGAAACAGGTCCAATGCACGGGAGTTTGATGCTGGATTTGTTTGTATGTTGACAACCCGTTGAAAAAACATACCTGTCAAAAAGTGTACCGCAGAAATTAAGGCTGTGCGGTATATAAACGTTGTTGCGTTGCGGTATATAAACGTTATAAACTCCATTAGTACAACCAAATCACAATTTTTATCTAATTATGTTCTATGAAACACTTACAGTGAACCTGCGGTTGTCAAGGTCCCTTCCATCATGAGCTGAATTGCCCCCAAATGAGTTCATTCTCCCAGATCAAGGTTACACCTTCAGCAGAACTTTGTAAAATATCAAACCCAGAGGTTTTTCTGCTGGAAAATGCAAGGCAAAGCCATAGGCTAGACTGAAGGCGAGCCTGAAGGTTACCGGTCATCTGTCAGACTGTAGACCACTGGACCAGTAGCTGCTGATCGTAAGGAACTGGAGTGAGTCCCATAACTTTACAAGTCGCGGAGGAGTTTTGGTTCAAAGGGGTGCGCACCAGTGCGCAGGGGGCGGTAATAGTCCTGAAATGGGAGGGCTTCTGAAAAGTTCTTGACGCGCGATGGGGAAACTACATGGAGGTTCAGGGTTGTTATTATGCCATAAACCGAGCTGCATTGTCAATGTAGATAACAGTGATGTAGTAGTAAATTAAAAGGATGTTAAACCGTGACCTCCAGTCATGAGTCACAAGGCAAACAACCACCAATACTAAAACTCAATTTTATTTTCAGAATAATTTATGTATGCCCCTCACCCAACCC
>OMKZ01034203.1:16839-31764 GCA_900302535.1 Neoniphon sammara | reverse complement strand
CCTCTGTGAAGTTAGAATCCTTAGAACCCTCCCAGCTTGTGTCTTGTGAATGTTTTATTATTATTTTTTTTAAAATACACATTAAGTATTTGAAATCTTGTAGCAGCTCCCATAAGGATCTCAGTGTCCCTGTTGTCAGCCATTTAGTCCTTATGCACTTCTGTATTCAAACCATGTGGTCGAGCTTGTTCAAGGTATCAGAACAAGACATTCTGACAGGGATGGACGTTGTCCCCTCTCTTGTTTGTAACACTGGACAGGATATCAGTGTACAGCACTGGACTCAGCTGGACACTGTCCAGTTCAGTGAATTAGAGCATAGGTGTCACGAATAGGTGGACGGTTTTTATTATTACCTTTATTCAATAAAAGGTAATAATAACTGGCCAGCTGTACATTATCCCTTGCTTATTCACCAGTAAAGTTAATAGGGATTGTGAGTTTGACCATTGCTTAGCTGCATCACCTGCACTAATGGAATTGTCCTATCAGCCAAAAAGCAAAGTAGCAAGCAAAGCTCTTGATTTACAGAACGGTCTTTGTTCCAAATTTCACCTATGGCCTTCTGGGAAGTGACCGAAAGAAATGAGACTGCCAATAACAGCAGTAAATGAGGTTCTGGCTTCGTTCTTTATGATGTTGTTCCTCTGCAGTCAGTCGAGGTGGTTCGGCCACATGGTTAGGATGGCCCCAGGCACTTCTCTCGGGATGCACACCGGGCATGAACGGCTGGGAAGCGACCTCAGAGCAGACCTGTGACACGCTGAAGAGACTGTATCACTTGGGCATCCCCAAGGAGGAGGTGGAGGAAGTTGCTGGGGAAGCTATTTCAGTACATAGCACACTATTCAGCGCTGACACTAGGTACATTTTCTCGTACATGGATCCCAGGAACAAGATACAAGCTGTGAGGCAGTTATTTTACAGTAGATTTGACAATATAAAACCACTGGCTTGTAGTTTGTGAATATTTTCTGTGAAAACATTACTAAGGAACAAGTTCAAATGATGCCATCAGGTTGGATCTCAGATGTTTGATGCTGATTTAGTTTATACTCTCTTCCTCACGCAGACACACACAAATAAACGCCTATGTGTGCACCCACTCAAGCGTAGACGCAGCAGGCACTGCTGCTTGTGCAGCAAATCAGTTTTTCTCTGAAATCTTTTCATCAACAGGCCTGTAGATCGCACAAGACCCATTTCTGTGCAGCGTGAAATGATATCACATTGCACATGACATGAGGGGGGTTAGTTGAATACGTAATCCACATCTGGTCGCAAGAATGTGGAGCGAGCTTTGTGTGTGCCCGTATGCTTGTGTGTGGGTGTGTGTGTGTGGGTGTGTGTCGGTGAGTGTGTGTTTGACCACAGAAGATCATTTCCAGCAACACCCTGCTTCAAATTCATACAATTCATATAATCATACCCATTCACACCAGGGAGCGGCCCAGCACAATCGGTTGGGGGTTAAGCTCTTTGCTCAAGGGCATTTCGATGGTCACTGTCGAGGGAGGGCAAAGCATTACTAATTCACTTTCCCCAACTACATTTTCTCACATTTCAGTGCACTGTATTTGGTTGTGTGTGTGTGTGCACCTGTATACTGTATGTACATAGAATAGACTTGCAGTGCAGACATAGTAGAATTGATGCTGCATTGTTCTTCGCAGCCTGCACACCGCACCTTGATCTTTCCGAATCATAATGGAGCCCAGGAGAGGGATACTACAATAGAACACGACTAAATTTTTCATCACAACAGATGGCCAGGACTATGTCAATGCCTTCTTGATGGCCTCTCCATTTAACCGAAAAAAATGAAATATTCATTAAACAAACACAATGCCTCTTTTACGCTTTTCAAAGTTCCGGCTAATGAGTATGTGGAGAGAGAAGGAGTGTGTTAGTGAGATAGAGCAAGTGATTTAGCATCAAGTTGAAAGCTTATTTTTTCATCCCCTTTGAGGAGGAAAACAGTAGAACACAATAATGGTTGTTTATTCCCTTTTGTGAGTGAGAGGACACTAAATTATTTAATGCTGTCCTTGTGCTCCCCTCTTTGGAGGTGCTAATGTAGTAATCCCAAGACTGGATGTTCAATTAGCTTATGTCTAGATCCTTGGAGGGTTATATCCCATGGCTTGCATGGTTAAAGCCTGCAAAGACAAAATCAATGAGCAAATGAGTTAAAATGGGTTCGTCGTGGAGTTAAGAATGTGCACTCACTTCCTGCTGCCTTACAACAATAAATGAGCATTTGATACACATACATTAAATTGTAGGCAGTTATCTGATGTTCGAATAGCAGCTCTAAATTGGGTGAACAGTTAAAGACAAGGAATGCATAATAGAAGCAAAGGACATTATGTCACTGCGCATTGTGTGAGCCCAAATGAAGTGGGGAAACTTTTGCTTTGTCACGTTTTAGTAAGGCAGTTGGACCCAAACGCACGAGACAGGACACAGGGACTGAGGGAAAAATAACTATTTAATAAAGTAAAAAGCAAAAATACAAAAACAGGCACGAGGAACACCAGAACACAGGAATACTGGAAGCACTGGAAGTAACGCAGGGAAGCAAGACAAATGAACCAAAAGAGAACAAAGGGAACTGACAGGTATAAATACACAAGGAACTAATTACAGAACAAGACACACCTGGAGAAGGGAGGCACTGGGAACAGGAGGGAAACACTGGGATTGGGTAACAAGTGAGACAACGAGGGTGTGGCAGGCAACAAGACCAGGGCAGGGCTGACGAGACTAACACAGGGCAGGTGTGCAGGGGAACACAGGCTGGGAAAGGCTACAGGGAAACAGGAGGGCCAAACAGAGCAGGGACAGAAAACCAAAACAAGAAACACAAGAGTCCATCAACAGAAACTAAACCCCCAAAACACTAGAGTCCAAAACAGAGCCATGACATGCTTGACATTGTGCTGAGTGGGTTTATCTGTTTATGGCTTAGTTGAACAGGGTATTACTCAAACCAGGTATCGGGATTATTGGTAGCATGTTATATTGTTAACCGGTTCCAATTTGATAGATTAGTTTATATAAATTTATTTTAGGATGTGACTAACATTAACATCATGTCATTACTGTTACTAGAGCTGGGCTATATGCTATAATTATATGTGACTCCATACATTTTGAGACCAATAACAAGGACAACTAATGTGCACATTGGATTGGTTTGTTTTGTTATGCAGTTGAAGCTCTGTCCTATCAAAGTTCAAACAGCATATTAATAGTGTTTTATAGTGGGGTTTCCTATGCCAGTCTCCTTGACTTCAATATAAGTGGTGCCAAAGTTTGGCACCAATACAAATTTGGAATGCTGATGCTATGACGCAGTGCCCTTTCCCTTTTATTTATAATTTCCTGAAGTATTGTTCAGTGTCTTGCATGAGCCCATACGTACAAAAACATGGCTGTTGTAGGAATCAAACTTGTGCTCTCTCTGGTTTGGGACAGTAACTCTTACCACACTGCCAGCAATACAACCAACCATATGCCATTTAGTTGACGCTTTTATCCAAAGTGCTTTATAGTGCCATGAGGGAATACGTTTTTTAGCATGGACGCACCCATGGGCCAATTGAACCCCTAACCCTGGTACTGTTAGTGCCATGCCATGTCTGCTGGCTACAGGAAGACACACAGAGATACATGCATATGCGCGCACACACCCACCCACACACACACACACACGCACACCACAAAGTGATGGAGCTCTCTGTCTTTGTATTTGGAGGAGACCCAATTCATTAGGATGATTGTCTGGGAAGCACCTTTGACCACAGATCATGAAGCGCATAATTGGGCCTGGATTTACAATGAAGAAGGAGAGAGGATGTGTGTGTGTGTGTGTGTGTGTGCGTGTGCGTGTGTGTGCGTGCGTGCGCGCAGTGTGAGTCTGTCTGTCTGAGTCTGCACTGTATATATTGTATGTCTGTCTGGCTGAGCATAATGAGCATAATGCTACAACAGTGACTGGTGGAGGTTTGATATGTGAGTACATGCTTTTAGCCATGAAGCACAAATATGTTCCCATAGTAATAAACTTTGTGGATTTACGGTAAGATCTCCTTTTTCAGGTCATTAGAAATGAGACGGTCAAATGGGCTGGGTTAATGTTTTATGATCAGCATCTCTACATTAAGAAATGCATTACCAAGTTTGATTATGGGTAGCATTTGAGTTATTAAATCTGAGCGTATCATTTTGAATTTCAAATGAGAAACTTACTCAGTTAATAACAAATCTCATGTAAATAAGAAAAGGAAAATGGCATTTTTCAGCTACTTAAATAATACTCCATGTTAATGACCTAACATGCTATGCCAGTGTTAGTGGACAAAATGACTGATGATTCAGTATGTTAATAAACAAAACCAAATTGGATATTCCAGCCAGAAACAAATTGTTAACACTTTAATGTATTACGTCAAAATTAATAATGCAGTTTCCTCATTGGCAGAGATAGATATATAATGCATTAGAGCTAGGCAGGGTGTCAATGAATCATAAATAACACTTTGAAGATGAGCGTCAGCAAGTGGGATCTGTCTGTTTGCCACTGCTTCTCTCTCTCTCTCATTCACAAAGACACACATCTCATTTCTGTTTTCCCATTTTTTAAAGGGCAAGACAGTATAGGGAGAGAGAGAGTGAGAGAGAGAGAGAGCATGACTCAGGAGAGACAGGGAGAGTTGAGGTGGCAGGAGATACAGATAGAAGCAGATTCAAGAGAGACAGGCAAGAAAAGAAAAAAAAAGTCACTGAGGAAAGCGGGAGATGGAGATGGAGACAGAGGAGGAGTTAATCAAACTGTATTAACACTGCCGCAACGCTACACTACACCCGAGTGGGTGTCTCAGCGCCTTGATACATTTATGTTCTAATTATCTGCATCATTGAGGTTGATTAATTGATTGTGCTAATATGATACACATGGCACCAATTTAGCGAAGACACCAATCTGTGACTGCTTTTGTAGTCCCTGACTTCTTCCTCCACAATGTCAGATGCTCTGTTTATGTCTTCTGCTCAATGTCACAGTTTGACTCGAGTCAACTTGCACTGTTTACGACTGCTGACAAGCGAGTGCCAATTTCATTCGGGCAATAAAATCATATATCTCCCAAGGATTTTTTTTTTTTTTTTTCAGGATGAGCAATGATAAGATTTGTAACTAATTACAGTAACAGGAATATTCATTAGAGGAGAAGAGAATTTAGTGATGTTTACTCATGTGTATGAAGCGATCTCGCATTCACTGCATTCATTCATTGTGGGCTTGGCAAACAACAGGTGACAGGAATTAAATGGCAGATGTTTGTAATTAATTGAAAGCACGCTGGTTGGAAATTGATCCCATCCTGTGGAAAAAAAAAAACCTTCAAATGGAAAATTCAGGGTTATTTTATTTGATTTTATTTATTTATCTATTTATTTATTTGTGCAGAAGGCAATATCAGGTGTCAGGGTCTAGAGCAGTGCCACAAAGGGAGAAAAAATAAACCAAATCAAGCCACACACAACATTAATAAAAATTACCATAAAAGTAATATATCATGATACAAACATTAACCTGCAAATTTCCATCATTATTAGCTTCAAATTGTTCTTAGTTTCGTACAAACTTTTGTTTCTTTTAAGCCCAGATGAACAAAATGTTTAAGTTTAATGTTTTTGACGTTAATAAAAGTAATTATGAAGTCATGATTTGCTCACCACAGAATAATAGCAAGCCAATCCAGCAAAGAGTTTTAAAGTATGCTGACTGTTCTGGTGAAATCCAGCCCAGAGAGGGAAGATTGGGACCATACCTCTGTCTGACCTGAGTGCACCTCATCTTTATGCAAACCTTAAAGCAAACTAATGAGTATATTCATTGACATCCATCTAAATGGATGTGGTGACTGACTACAGGTGCAGGAGACTATGCCTTCAGAATTTTCTCCACATTTCCTCTCACAGATTCTCTGTGGAAACACAGATTCAGCACATTACAGGAAGGCTGTACTCTGCATACTGCATGCTCGAACAGCGAATCATTAACATTAGATGTACCGTGCACCTGAGTTTCAGCCAAAGTGACCTTGGCCGGAAGGAATTATAGGAAGCGCCTATATACGCATGAAAACAAGCACACATACACTTTGTGCATGTACGCACACAAAGACACACACACACACACACACACACAAATCTCTACCTACTAAAGCAGCTCTATATGACCAAGCAGCAGTCACCTGTGGAGAATGAACACTTTGTGGGCAATCAGCAACACCATAAAACACAGCGTAGCACATGTACTGTAACACACTCCCAACCTTTACTGTGATTGCATCAGAGACATTGCGTTGAGGGCAAAGTGGTGAAGGGCAAATGCTTCAGAGATTACCTCTAGCGGCCAGCGAAACGTGTTACAACAACTGAAACCTATCTGTATTTTCCATTGAGCACCGGAGCTGTCGAGACGTCACCCCTCCATACAGCCGAGATTGACGACGAACATGAAAAATATATTCGAGGTGATTGTGCAGCCAGTAAAAAATGTGTTGTGAAAATGAAGCAAAATGCTTGTACAGCAGTTGTTTAGTCGCTGGATAGAGAGACGCTGAGTGCACTGGACATGTGGTCATGCATGGAGGAGGGCCAATCTTGAGAGGCCCTGACACTGGAGAGTAAATCATTTAACCTGCATACACACATACACACTCACATACACTCATGCACATGGAGGAAGAGAAAGAAAGAGAATAAGAGAGTATGAAAGAGATGTATTGGAGAGGATAGGAAAGTACAGCAAGGGAGTTTTTCAAGTGTTTGGCAAGGGAGAAAATAAAAGATGCAAAGTGTAAAAACAACCACACTTCGTTGAAACAGCACAGGGAAAGCTTATTCAAAGTTTAATCCATGCATACTTTAAAGTGAACACACATGCAGACACAAGTGCACGCACACACCCCACCTGTGCTGCTCTGAGATGTTGAATCGTGTTCCTGTCACTACCCTGGGACGGCCCTGAGACGATAAATGGAGTCATCGCTTCATTCACACTGTCTGACTTTCAATTTCACATATTCATACATCACTCCGCTCGTCTTCCAGGAGAATTAAAACACAGGGAGAGGAGGAGAAGAGATCAAAACTGGCAAACAGCATGTCTCACTTTTCACAAACTCAAGTGGATCATAAAAAATTGATCCAAGAGTTGCTTTGAAGGAACCATTTTCACCATATTTCAACCCATTACAAAAACTACTATCACATAAAAGGGTCCCATTGAGATCTCTGTTATTACTTCCTTAATCACTCCTTCTAAAGGATTTAGTGCAATACTTGAAAGACCAACTGACGATATCAGGGATTCTTTTCAGGGGTACAGTGAAAAAGGCTTAGAGAACAGACCCACCACACTCTGTTTCTCCTTTGAATTTAATATTTGTTGGGAGTGTTTAACCAATATTATATCAACAATAGCACAATATAAAAAGTACAATAGTACTTTTCATGGGAAAATATCCATAAACTCAAGCTTTGACAGTATTTAGAAAATCTTATTAACCTACGTCTAAACTTGGTAGTTGTTTTGTATTGTGTGTATGTTTCTCTGCATGTGTCCAAATAAAATAATAAAGAAGAGGGACCCATGGAGAATCCGTATTTATCTCCCTCTCTAGTGTAATTACTGTACATGCAGAGCATGACTAAGAATACAATCAGATGTGCCAGATGAACAGCATGCCTCAGCCGTCTGCTGCTGTGTAATTATGGGTAGGAACAGTTCTGGGAGCGTGGGAACATTAGCAGCACAATACCACATCCTGAGGTAAACACATTAGACCTCAGTGTAGTGACACATGCATGTTTAGTTTAGTTTAAGTTTATTCAGATCCCCATTAGCTGTTACCACTGGGGTCCACATAAAAACATACAATAACAGACAATACAGAATAAAGAAGAAAAACAGAAATAAACAATAAACAGTCAACCCCTCCCCATCCCACCACCGAATAGTCTTCAGACAGGAGTATAGTTAACACGTACAATACATATAAAAATACTATGATGTTACTTACAATATACAAGATGTACTAATCACCAGGAATTGTAGTAAAATCTATCTTCATAAACATTTTTCAGTTTCATAAGCAGCCTTTTCAATTGTATTTTTAAAACTAGCTTTGCTTGGTGCTTTAGTTATGGCAGATGGCAGATTACTCCGCTGAATAATAGCCCTATACATGATTTTTTCATAGCATTAGTCCTGGGTTGTGGGATAGCTACATTCCCATTTATCATGTCTGGTTTCATGGTGATGCTTCTCGCAGACAAAGGTTATCCTTGAAAATAGACACCTTGGCTGTTCCAAAATATCTATGTTTCTAAAAAATGTTTAAAGAATGAAAACCAGTCTCTCCACCTCTCCACCTTTAACCAGGACAGCCTAGCATACATTCCCTCCATCTCCTGTCTTACTGAACAGTTCAGTGCAATGCATGCTGGCCGATTCTGAACTATCTGAAGCTTTTGCAGGTCTTTTTTGCTGCAGTAGACCACATTGGACATTGGACAGTAGTCCAAATGACAAAACTAAAGCTTGTGTGACCAGATTAATAGTACTAGGAGTCACAAAATAGCAGCACCTTTTGATAGTAGACACACCTCTACTCATTTTGGGAGTGAATTTGTTTATATGACTGGTCCAAGACAACCTCTCATCCAGATTAATACCTAGAAGCTTTGTTTCTGAAACTTGGTCTATGGTGTTGCCCTTGACTGCAAGGCACAACTGATGTTTTTTCTTTACAGGCATTATTAGAACTAAAAATAATGATTTTTGTCTTTGACACATTAAGTACAAGTTTGTTTTTTGTGATCCAATCATAAACCAAATCCAGTTCACTTTTAAGATGGTTATTTAGCTTGGCCAAGGTGTTAGATACCCTATATAATGTAGAATCATACGTAAACATGGCCATACTGCTCTGTGATAACACAAGAGGTAAATCATTTGTGAATATAGAGAGTAGTAGTGGGCCCAGAAAACTCCCCTGAGGAACACCACACTGCACACTTCTCATGGTAGAAAAACTGCCGTTGAAGAGCACATGTTGCATTCACCTAGATAAATAGCTGCTCAGCCAACTAACTACTGACTGTTTGAAGCCGTAGGAAGCCAGTTTCGTCTTCTGTGGGTCATATTACAGCATAGGAACTAACAACCTATGGGGTCGTTTTTGAGGGGAAGATCCTCTGCTTTAATTTTGCTTGCATCCAGCTTCAGTTTAGATGCAATAGTTCTCAGACTTTACTCTCTGTTTCACCCCAGGTCTTTGTCAGACCCAGTGCCGCCAATGATGATATAATTTCTTCTGCATTGGTTCTCAAGATAGTCCATTCTTTCAGAGCAGTCAACTGCTGTTGGCTTATACTGAATTTCCTGAACTTGTTTTTGTATCTCTTTGCACTTAGACTCATGCTTTCCCAGTTCCATCTTTATGTCATCAATTTAATTTTGTGAGTGTTTGAGACTGACCTTGAGTTCTTGGATTTCATTCAACAACGAATCAGCTCTTTTGAAAAGGATGATTTGAGAAAAACTCCAAAATGTAGCCTCTTGTCTGTTGATTAGTTCCTCATAAAAAGTGTTTCTGCTGGTCCAGCATATCCATAAGCATGTCCATTGTCACAAACTCAGGCTCTTCACTCTGCACCTGGGTCTTGGTTTGGTTTCTTTCGTGACTTGACATTACTCTGTCAAACAATGCAGTGAGATTAGACCAAAATAGTCCAAAGCTCCCAGGTTACACAATGGGAAGAGGTCAAGGCAGAATGAATCCACTAAATATCACCAAAATCAAAAAGCATGCACAACTCTGTACCACTAACCCTCACTTAGATGAGCATGAGAAATAAAATATCACAATAAATTGATATTTTGTTTTGTTTTGTTTGTTTGTTTGTTTGTTTTATATTCCTCAGGTCCACTTTCAAAGGGCCATTAGACCAATTAATTCAACTGTCATGTGACTGCACAAGCTGCCCTGATTTTTGTATAGATATGTACACTACAAATACGTGAATGCCAATGGATGGACTCTCTCTCTCTCTCTCTCTCTCTCTCTCTCTCTCTCAATTCAATTCAATTCAATTCAGTTCAATTAAATTCAAGGAGCTTCACCTTAACAAATATGTGTATATGTTGCCAAGAACACAACAAAACAGCAGATACAGCAGATACAAATGCAATGTTGTTTACATTAAATATTGAAGACTAACAATATTATCATCATTTTGTACTGCATTTATTATTGACAAAAATATGATAATTGTTAATATGCAATACATATACGCAAATTGTAAGCATTTTGAACTGGAAGTGTCAGCCTAAAAAAAAGATTGCATATATTCAAATCTTCATATGCATGCAGCATGTACATGCACACACATCCATTAACATATATAAATCTACTGTACTCACACATACTGCATTTATAAGATATATATTTCAGTATTTCACATACCCATCTTTTCCAAGTCAACTTATCTTGTAGTAGACACTATTAGAGTTGCAGTTTTAGCACCAGTTCAAGCATATAATGTAATTATTATTATTAATTACTATAATTAATGTTAATATTATTAATTGCTCTTGGAACACAGCAGAAAAGCCAGCTCTCTCATTGTCCCTCTTTCTTATGCACACACACATACACACAAATTATCGACCTATATGAGAGGAAAAATTATAGAAGTTATGAAAAGGGACTTTAACTTAGAAGTCATTAAATCAGAATTACAATGGCAGGTGAGTCATATTGAGCTGAATGTCAAATAGCAGTATGTGTCAGCTTTAAAAGAGTCTCTGACAATCAACACTTCAAAGCAACATTAGACAACTGACAGGGTTCCAAAGAGGATGAATAATCAGTTTGTGGCAAAGAGAACAGTCTGGAAAATCATATCAGCATATGCCAAACACACACCAACTGCACTGACAAAAAGGCCCAGTGGTCTGAGTCACATCTTAAGGACAGGGCCAGAAAGAAAGAAAATTGCCTTTAAACACCACCAACTACAGCCTCAAAACTTATTGCAGAAATGAAACAACACATCTGTGAGCAGTCAACAAAAACTGTAAACTGAAATTATGAAATTACATTATATTTCCAGTTTTTTTTTTTTTTTTTTTTTTTATATATCAGTTGAATCTAAAGGCACTTTAACACCTATAGTTTGCTTGCTTTGGTCAATTCAGGTACAAAGTTGTTGCATTTTTCCATTTGGTTCTGTCATTGTTCACATGGCCAGGCATGCAAACCAAAACTTGTAAACAAATGACATGTTATTCATTATTCTTTTACTGGACAAACATTTTATGAAGGAACAGAGCAATATTGGAATAATGGACCAAGAACAGCAATGTATTTTTATCTGTTTCCACAAGCAATTGTGAAATACTGTCATCAGCCAGTATATCTTTTACATACCAGGTGCCTCCTGGTATGTAAAATGAGCACATTTCACAGTGGTTTCACAAACACCAGGATGAATTCAAATGGCCATCACCAGACCTAAACACCGTCGAACCTTTATGAGAAATTCTGGAGTGCAGTTTGCAAAGCAGATTTCTGCCTCCTTCAAAGAACTAGAGGCTTCCTTTTTGAAGAATATCCCACTGCAAACGGTTCAGGGTTTGTGTGAAAGCAAGTTGGTCTGATGTCAAAGATTGGTCGAAGTCCCTTTTAGGTACTTAACATTCATGTATTGTTAAGTGTTGCCATTGTTCCTCACTCCCAAGCGTTCCATTTTTTCCCCCTTGCATGTACTTAAAGTGCTTCACCTCACAACCTCATGCGAGTGATTCAAATGGAGGTCATAAGAGGTAAAAATCCACTCATTATTGTGAGTTACTTATGAATTGTATGTGATTAATTTTCGCCCTCTCACTCAAAATTTCAACGATTTCAGAAAAAGAGAAAGACACAAAGAGGGAAAAGTAAAGGGCAAAAAAGTGTAGTACCTGAAATAACACTGCAAGAACACAAAAGGCAGCCACATATTTATTAAAGGGCAAGTTTTTGAAGTTTTTGTATTTCTCTACCATGGTCTATCAGTAAATACAACAATGTCGCTGATTGCCTAAGTATTGGAAACTTATGGCTAAAAATCAGACTCACATTGAACTGTACTGGACAATTTAGCTATCTGTGAAGTAGTGCTAAAAATCAACTTCTTGTTTTTGCCTTTGTGTCCTTTTGAAAGCAAATCCCCACTGACCAGCAGTCAGCAAGGAACAAATCACAACCTGCAGCAACAAGGATAATGAACTAAAGACTGAACATTTTGAATCCAAACATCCAGACGTTTACGGGTCTTTTCAGTGTTACTTTGCAGATGGCTCAGTTGACCCTCACAATTCAAGCGAGGCTTGATTTTTAGAGGAACAGCTACATTTCTCAATCAGCAAAATTGTTTTATTTACCAATAAACACCACAGCACAGAAGTCAGAAATACAGTCTAACTTCAAAAATACTAAAACTGTCCTATAATTTTAATGAAACCCTCCAGTAAAGCTATGGCATGGCCTTATTGAGACTAAACAAGGGTTATAGGTGTTATCAAGAGATGTTAGGGAGAAAACTTACATTGTGTAGATAAACTGCATTGTAGTATAAAGGAGTGGAGGCAGACAACAACAGAAACAAATGCAAACAATTCCACCTCCATTTTATGTTTATGAAAATAACATGAAAAATCACAGCAAAAGTCACTTGCCAAGGTAGGTTTTAGACATTTTTTCTTGTTTCTCAATATATGGAAATACAAAAGGGAATCTTTTGCAGCACAGAGATGTGACATTTGGCAACAGCAACCTCCTGGGGTGTCTTATCCCTGGTCCATTTTATCTGTTTGTGTTTTTGTTTTGTTTGTTTGTTTGTTTTGTTTTGTTTTGTTTTTTAGCAGGAAACAAAATTGCAAAGCTTCATATTTTACTTGCCAAATATTCCCCTGATGGGCAGTTTCACTGAACAGCAGTCCAGAGAGCTTCACAACTATCAGACCCTATTAAACATCCTTTCATTCTTTGACGTTCTGCTCTGTGATGAAGCCTTTCGTTTTTTTGAGTGACATGTTTGAGTTAGATTAAAGATCCGCGCAGATAGAGTTTGCCACTGGTCAGAAGCTGCCAGTGAGAATGCTTTCGTGATTAGAATAATTTGATCCTTTTCTTTGTTTTTTTTTTCTTTTATAAAGATTCAAGAACATGGCATTCCTCAAAGCATAAAGCTTTCCAGCCTTCCAGCCTCCGTCCAGTCCACACAAAGGCTTCATTTTCCTTTATCACGCTGCGAGAGATGAATGTTTGTGTGGCGTGAAGAACGGTCAGTGCATAACAGCCAGACAGCTCAAACAAGTGGTTGTACAACTGAACGCTGTAATCCAAGGGTCCAATCTTCTAAGCCTCAAACTAAACCTCAATCAGCTGTTTCAATGGAGGATCACAGGTGACAGCTGTATGCGGCTGTATTGTTAGTACTATGCGTCAGAGAGATACACGTCAAAGGAAATGATTGCTGTTACAGCTTCCAAAAGGTTATCCACTGACATAAGGAAATCAATAGGCGGACTAAATTGCATGTGTTGGGGTTTGAAATCAGGTGGGGTAAGTGCTGGCTGTTTCACACGGGAACTGTTATTACTATTAAATTACTGCTGCAAGAATGTGTGTTCTCACTGCACCCTCCTTTCACTTAAGCCCCAGGTCTCCGAGGCAATTTCCGGCCAGAGGAAAAGGAGGACACCACTGAAAACACAGCATAACAGACACAGTCGACTTACTACCCATTTATTTAAACCTGACAGACGGTAAAGGAGAATTGTGAAAGATGACGGTATGAAGAGAAGATAATTAAGGAATCCTGTTAGATTGACTGATTATTAGGCAGATTAACGCCCATTCAAGTGAAGAGTTGGGCCATCTACAAGATGAGATCTTGTTGATCTAATTAGAAAAAAAAGCGCAACATCAAACAGATTTAAGGGGGGGAAAAAATCAGAAAACAACTCCCGAGTGGATGTGCTTTTTTGGTGGGATTCATTCATTATTATCTCCCTACTCAGGAAGTACAAACAGAATATAATTTGAAACAAATGGCCAATCGCTCATTCCCTCGCCCGCCGCCCGATTAGAAGATGAAACGGCTTCTGTCTGCCCACAGATGATAAGATATTGATCAATTTCACACCTCTGTCACTGGGACTATTGGACTGGCGATGAAGGTCCGAATAGATAACGCTTAGGTAGGGATTATTATGACGGGCGATAACATTTTATTAACGTTTAATCTTTGCCTGTGTTGCTACTTTAATGGAAAACTTTACAAGGAGAGGAACCAAAGTGACAGGGGGAAATGCTAAACAGCGCAACAGAGAGGGACGGAGAGAGAGAGAGAGAGAGTTTGTGTATCGGAACATATAGGCAGGCGGCGGAGTTTAACATCCATGACAGCAACAGGGATATGAGCGGTGGGAGTGTTTCCCCTCTTCGCCGGCTCCCCTCCCTCCGCTCAGCTCGTTAAAGGCAGCCCCATGTAAGCACCCCGCCAGCCTGTTAGGGGAGGGATAATGAAGTAATCCATAGACTCATTACTCAACCATCGCCCTTGGTGTGCACAGGCCGCCGTGGACCACTTAGCTGGAGGTGTGCTTGAGTGTGTGTGTGTGTGTGTGGGGAAAGGCAGCCAGAGGAGGCATTAGTTGTGAAGAGGGTTGGGAGAGGTCAGTATGGCACTCAGAGGCAACATCCATGGGGTGTGTTGAGAAAAGGGGAGATTGGGGTGAGAGGCGGGGAGCCTGGCTGGGTACAAGAGGGGCTGCTGTGGTACAGTTTAGTTACAGCT
>OMKZ01034202.1:0-13648 GCA_900302535.1 Neoniphon sammara | reverse complement strand
GCCACAGTGGATTTTTACATCTGTCTGGCCTCATTGCTATGCATAGAGCCCGGAGCCACATTTCTCTGCTTCCACCTTGGGGTAGAGCACATTGGCGAGGCCGCAGCCCTGACAGATTACCGCCCTAAACAGTGGAGCCTCCGCCAGTGAGAAAGAGGCCTGCCAGCAACAGCTGTCCTTTAGCATTGGAAATGCTAAGTTCCTCTTTGACGAAGACTGAACGGGAATACAGAGTGTCAACAGCGCTTCGCCCCGAGCGCTTGCTAACATCTTGTAACTTTCTGCGCTCCGAACCACTTCTGTGGGATACTTTTGGATCAGCAGCTGAGTTGTAATATGTATGGTAATTTCTCTTTTTTTCTCCCCCTTTGCCGCCAGTTGTAGTGGATAAAGAAAAGAAAAAAACAGTGTCAACAATGCTCTTGAACTTCAGCAGTGTTAGCCGGCTGCTATGCAAATGAGGTCGGAGGAGAGGAAAGCAAACAAATCTGTTAATTGATACATCCTGTCGGTGAAGGGCCTGAGGGATTACCTGCAAGAGCTGGAGTGTCGTCATCGGACGCTCGGGACGCACCGCAGGAGTTTAAAGTGCGTCTGATGGGGATGTTAGCGGTCGTCCTCAACAGGCTAATAGCAACCACTCGGCTGGCTGTGGAGAGGAGCCCAAGCTGTCGAGGGCCAGGCTTTTGGAGTGACCGCGGCGACCTACGATGACCCCGGCATGCCAGCGTGCCGGTAAGTTCAAGAGTCTCTCCAGCAAAAAGCCGTCCGTGGCAAGAAGACACTAATTAAGGTAACACGGGCGGCTAAGTCCCACAAGTGTAGCACACAGTTGGAGTGTATACTGAACCTTGTCATGTAGGTCACTTTGGAGCTTTTAGCAAAGCTATGCATATTAATGGACCTCTGCCACAGGAGTCGCTGCCTTGGTGCTCATGGGGGGTTTTGTGATTTAACTGTGGGGCTCTTTTCTGAAACATATGCATTGCAAATTGAGATTACGGCTGGTTACAGTTAAGCGCGAGTCCCTGTGGCATTATTTAGCCATAACAAAAATAAGAGTACATGATGCCGAAAGAATTATGAGTTAGCCATGGATGAAATAATTACAGTAAGAGAGGTGTAGAGAGATGACCATATGCTTAGTAATATGAAAATACATCTGCCATATGATTGAAACCCAAATGAATTGAAGGTCTGTGGGCTGTTTATGTGTTTTAGGCATCTATTTACCTGAACATCAGGTGGCTTGTTGACTGCGTGTTGAAAATATAGGCCACAGATTTGTACACCCTTCCATATGGTTTCAATATCGTGACGGCTTACAGTACTTCTGTTGTTTGGTTTCAGAGATCATGTAATAAACAACACGGCCCAGAAGGCTATGTATGAGTCAAGCATTTCCCTGCAGAGGGAAATAAACATTCTAGCAGTGAATAATTCGTAACTTTTTACCCAAAACTCAGTAATGTAATGCATTCATAGCACCAGAACAAGAGCTTTTTAACAGCTACGTTGCACATTCATAAGTGCGGATTCAACTGATATGTAGCCCTCTAAGCCATTTGAGGCATAGATGTGGCGCTGTGTGCCAATGTTTTACTTGAGAATATCAAAATGAGGTCCCCCAGACAAACATTTTTAATTGATCTAGTTATCTGGTCCAGAATATGAATAACTGTGCTTGTTATAATATTTCATTATAAAATCTGAATTCACAAGATTTTTCTACCAGAGGTTCATTATTAAGGGTTCATGAACCCTTTCTAAAGGTGTTCTACAGGGAACCTTTTGGGGTCCCCTATGGTTCCAATCTGAAGATCCTCTAAAGGTTCCTCAACTGAACCTTTTATTTAAACACATGCAATCCTGTGTAACATCAGTACATTTTTACACATGTAGAATCAGTACTGATAAGAAGTACTTTTATTTCCAAGTAAAATTCAAGCTGTTCTACATCTATATAAATCAGCCTTCACGAAGCTGCCATAAAGCTGCTCTGAAGCGATTCATCAGGTGTCACGTGACTGCCAGTTTGACCTAACAGCGTCTTGTTCTGTGCTCGCCTGGGCTCTGATATCCTTCAGTGCAGTGGCATGCATGTGGCACGGATCTTCAGCTGAGCCTCACAAATTGTCTGCCGCCACGTCAGTCAAGCCTTGTTTACAGATACCCAGCATCCTCCTCTCCTCCCGCTTGGCTGTCTCGCTCGCGAAGTTGGTCGGGGACGTGTGATGTACATCATCGGTAATCAGATAAGTTGGGTACCATCCTCCTGCTTTCTCTCCAAAACAACATGTCCGCTGAACTGAAAGCCAGAGTGCAACTGTCACATTAGCAGCCAGAGAGTGCTCACTCCGCTGCATGCCTGGTAAACAAACCCTGAGAGATGTTTTGCATGACAGACAGACGGACGGCTCTTTCAGGCGAGGCCAAAGCGTCCCTGAATAGGGCCGCCATCCGCTCTTGAACCCTTTAACCAATTAAAATGGCAGACCGGGGCGCATACATTTGAATATGCATGACAGAATGTCGCATTATGAAAAAAAAATGGGGTTGAAACTGCTAATTATGTGGTCAACAGTCTATCATTGCGCTGTTTTACCTTCTATTTAATTTGCACATGAAACCGCCCCTTCATGACGGCAACCTGCATTTTGATCTCACGACGAATAGTGCGAGCTTTCAAGTGTGTTGTTTTTTAATGAGGCATTTCATATTCACAGAAAAGGGTTTGGTCAAAGAATGGTGATAAAACCGTGCCGTTTCCATCAAACTGTTTTTTGTCACTTTTCATAATGAGGCTAGGTCTTATTATATCTCCGTTCTCTAGATCATAATTGAGTAGTCATTGTGTTTTTTTTACTTCCCCGTAGCTGTGTTCTCCCGTGGAGGCGACACTGGGCGGCTACATGTATCACTTGATGAGTTTTGCTCTGAGCACTCTGGCAAAGTTGGACAATTATTTTTGAATCCCTGGGCTCTCGGAATAGCAAACATGAGGGAAACGGCCAATTATGGGACGTGATTTATTAAAATGTAAGAGACTGGTATTTGTAATGTGGTGGGAAATGTCATTAGGCCAAATAGGAAATGTTCACGAATGCCTGCTGCCTGATGAATCACTTATGTATCTGCTCCAGGTCATAAAATTTGCAATAGATATCTCAGGAAATATCTCTTAACCAATTGCATGTTGTACAGTTGTATAGATTGACTGATGCAGAGCATGTATGCAAACCCTCCCTTCTCAGTTCTAAAATGCATTTTGACTAAATGTTGCTGTTTCACCAATCAGTGCAGCCTACAATAGACCCAGCAATCCTCTCCAGCACAAACACTGTATTTGCACAATGTCAGCTCCACCACCACAGGGCATCTCCCGGCCCAGCTGGGACGCCGAAAAAGCCTTCTTCTCTTTTTCTGAGGTATAAGGAGAAAAATTCCAGTCAGACCCTGCGCCCGCTTGCCAAAAACACTGCTCATCCAAAGTCATTTGCAGCAAAGTCCATTATCATCATCACTTGTGGTGATGAATTCCCTATGATGGTGGCAGGCCCGCAGCAGCCTCCACTCATAATGACATTCTGCTCTTGTTGGCAGTCACTCCCTGTCAGATGGCTCATTCCCAACAGCCAGCGTGTCAGACAGAGCACACACACACAATACTGGGCTGGGCCTCGCCGGCAGAGAGAGAGAGAGAGCAAGAGAGAGAGAGGGAGAGAACAGGAATGGTGGATTTCATTTGTAGCAAGGCCGCAGTGTTCAATCCAGTCAGCATGTTATCTTTAGGGTAATAATCTGTGGCATTTTCATATAAATACATTTTGGTTGCCCATGAGCTTTTGCATTATCTGTTCCAAACACTCGGTGTCTGGTCGCTCTTCCCTGCTGCTGCACAGGAAGTGATGCGTTTCCGGTCTGTTTGGAATAAACAGAAGAAGAAGGACTGGGTAGTTAGCATGAGCAGCTAAAGCCACCATGGCTGAACAAAGAAAAGAGGATGGAGGTGGGCAGGGGAACATGAATAGATAGACACATAAGGTAGATGCTTCATAGACCAGCATTTAACAATCTGCCTGATGCATAAGGATGAAGATCTGAAGTTTTCTCCCTGAACTGAGAGGCAGGGGCGAAGATGAGCTCCCCTGAGTTCACTGCAGGGCCAAATTAAGGTTGATGCCCCATGAAGAGAAATGTATGAGGAGCTGCAAGGCTAATAATATTTAAAGCACCTTGCGACTAAGTCATCACTTCGGAGATAAAACAGCTCTGTGGACACGGCGAGGCTGCTCGCTGCGGCGGTTCAGCTCACCAGCTCAGCACAAACAAGGAGAGGAGAAACCAGCCGCCTGCTCCGCCGCCTTATTTATTTATTTTAATCTAAACCCTGCTCTTACTTTGTAGAAAACCCATTTTAACAGCGGGATCATACTTTGTCCATAATGTGTTCTGTTGTGCAGGATTCTATGCTGTGATCTTGTGGCTCAAAATGCTGACGTTAAAACTGATCAGATATAGTTATTGATTATACAGCATAATGTTCCATTCCAACTTTGATTGACTGGTGAAATACGACCATGATGCTAAGGACAACATCACAGAGAAAGCACAAAACAGGACAAAATTAGCACTGAAATGATAAGCTGATTCGTCAGTTAGTTGATCAACATAAAATTAATTGATTATAATTTTGATGTTCGATTATTAGTTATTTATCAAGTAACAATCTCAAGGATTCTCCGTTCACATGATTATAAAATTAATACTTTGAGTTTTTTTGGCTGCTGCTCAGACTAAGGAAGCAATTTGAAGACATCACTTTGGGCTCTGATCACTTCCCATGAGGCTTTACCTTTACCATTTTTCACACTTTATAGATTAAATTATTGATCATTTAATTGAAAATGTAATTGATAGAATAATCGACACAGCCCTAGACTAAATAAAATTCAGTGAAATCCACAAATTTTTAATATAAATAAATCTCTGTTTTGTTATTTTCTATCACTGATAGATATACAATGAGGATTGAAACAGTTTTAGCAGCATCTTGAAACTCAACAGGATCGACCTCCCTGTCGAACCTCCAGCAGATGTATGATGGTTGTTTTTTGCTGTAGTGCAGAAAAAATCTTAATACAACTGAGCGTGCTATTGATGCAGAACAAATCGTTTTCCATTCGGTCTTTGGCATGCTCATATATATGTATATGAAAAGATGAAATGGGTAATCGTGGGAAGTGTAAAACAAGATGGCTGAAGGTGACTCTAAGCCCGGGCTTATCCAGGGACTTGGTAAACAAGAGGCCTGGCAAGTGGCGGCGTTCGGCTGTTGACAACCGGTGATGGTGACCAGGTGGGATATGTTATCCTAACAGTCTGGAACTCTTGTGAATTATTTGCTGATAGATATAAACAGCTGTTATTCTTGGTAATGGAAAGCAATTAGAAACATCTGCATACTTGGCTGTGAGCGATGCCTCCGAATGGCGGCCGAGGCTCCCAGGTGCCACTGGGAAATAATTACATCATCAGGACAGGGGCCGGGGCTGCAGGACTGCTACTGATCTGTGAAGAGCAAGGAGGAGAGCCGAAAGAGTCTCTCTCTCTCTCTCTCTCTCTCAAACACACACACACAAACATACATGCACACAACACACATACACACACGCACACACCTTTGTATTGTTTATACATGTGAGAATCGACTACATTTAAATCTTCACTTCTAAACCACTTAACCACTACATGCCTGATCTTAGCCCTTATTTTAACCTAATCCTAATCTCTAAATCCCAAATTTTGCCCTAACCCTAAAATAATCTCATGCTTTGCCTTCTTTATTGTCTTCTTTATTCCACCTGTGGTGGATAATCTGAGAAAGATAAAACCTGTGTCAGTGCCAAAAGTAACAATTGTCTTTTTAGTCCCCTAATTTTAATTTAATCTTAATGCAAATATTAACCCTAAACACAAGTCTAACCTGACCTCAACCCAAGTCATTGCCCTGAAGTAATCTTCATTTTTACCCTAATCTAAGCCTTATCCTGTTTAACTCTAAACTCAAATCCCAATCCTACACAAGTGGGGTTAAAAATCCTCAGGACTGGTCAAATGGACCTCACTTTGTAAAAAGTCCTCACTCCAAAATATTTAAAACTCAATCTGGTTCTCTCGAGGATAGAAGAACAGGATTACACAAACACACACAAACACACACACAGATGAAGACAGCAGAAATTTGTTATGGTGATAATGAATTCTGCCTTCCAAGACGCATAAAAGATCTGTCTGTCTGTCAGATTTTCAGAAGTACGACTTCTCCGTTCTGAATGTCAGTGATTCTCTCCTCAGATCCATTTGGCAAACCTGATCCAGAGGCCGACACCCAAACTGCTCATAGCGTCCTTGGCGTAGCGTCTTTGTAGTCCATTTGTACGGCTCTCTGTGCCTTCTAATAAATAATATGTTGCAATCAAAGATGTTAATATCAGCCACGCTTCCAGCCAGCCATGCTCTCAATCAGAGAGCCAATTACCGAACCGCACTAAAACATCCCTCCGCTCGTCTCCATCCAAATCAAAGACCGCTTTTTGGAAAGTGAAAAGGAGCGAAACAAATCGCTGATGCTGCTTCCAGATTTGACTCACACAAGTCAGTGTGTTTCCATATCTGCCACAAGGTAAAACCTGCACACAAACCAAGAACCTGTCCAGACAACATGGCTGAGGCACCTGCTGAAAAGCTGTTGTCACCTCGTTTTGTGGTTTCAGATGATACAAGAGAACTTCTGCCTTACAATTTTGACCAGCATAGCTTTAATGTTTCATCTCATTTGATGTTTTTACCATCTGAACCGATCTCTGCTTACACTTTGGCTGTTTCATGTCTTGAACATCTGGATTACGTAGGCTTTACATAAGGATAGGGTTTCTCCACATAAAAATTCCAGTGTAATGCACTCACTGCATATGAGACAGATACAAATCTGATTGCTGAAACCAACTCTGAACCTGATTTGACAAAGATTTAAGACAGATGAAATGTCAGTGCACCCATCTTTCCAAGATGCATCTGACAACCAAATCTCAATCCCAAGTATAACATGATGCGACATAGCTGTCCCCCAAAAGCAGAAATTAATCCAGACCACCTCGATGAAAGTGCCGAAGATGATCTGCTCCCACCACACGCTTGGCGTCATCTTCTCTCATCCATGTTGTGTTTCCATTGGAAACAAGTGGGATTATCTCATCCTACTGGCAGTTTTTTGACCTTGTTTGAAGAAAAACAAGATTTGAACACTGAAGATCAGATAAATTGATTCAGATGGAGATTTTTTGCTTGGCACAATCCAGATACAAGTCATATGAAAAAAAAAACAGGTGTAAATAGAACCTTACATTTCTTAGCTCATTATTAAACAACCCCACCGCTGCCTCGTCACATTGTTATGAGCCCTTTCCTTTTACTGGAAATGTCCTCTGCCATATTTGATATGCCGTCAGTCACGGCACAGTGTGAGCTCCTCTAATTGTGTTGTGTGTGGTGCCGCTGACCTTCTGCCCCAACCCCCCTCCCGCTCTAAACAATACTGCGGCTAGGAGAGCCCCGACTGTGCGACGGCTCCGAATTTACTTGCGCTAAAGCATGACTGTGACTCCCTCCATACATCAACGTACGGGCCCCTACTGAGCGTGCTCATCAGCTGTAAATACCAGCAGTCTGCGCTGCCTCGGTGGAATGGGACGCTGAGCGGTCTGGGCTGTTGGACCATGTTGTTTGGTGGCAGGACGGGCCTGATGGTGACTGAGACCGTCCTGTAACCAGAAGGTCACAGGCCTGATCCACTGCACAGGAAGTGTGTCCCAACGTCCTTCAGCAACACACAGAAATATGTTTATCTCAACTGATTTTGAAGCCTCCCTTTCACTTTCACAATTATGAAATGTTTCCTGCAAGCCTTGCACCGGAGCAAAATGGAAGTAAAGGTGGATTTTTGTTGGCAGTTGAAACAGCAGTGAAGCCAGTTGACAGTTGTGCCACATGGTAACTGGGGTTTCATTGAAGGAACACACCATTTTGATGGCAATGAGTCCTTATCGTGATTCAGATGAGACGAGAGACACCAGTCTCAGTCCAGTGCATCCAACACAAAGATCAGGCTACATGCTAACGCGGTTAGCACAATACGTGGATGTCTACAAAAGCGACTAGCCCAGTGCCTGTGAAATGATGGAAATACACTTTCCAGCACCTTTAAATGATACATCTTGTGTATTTATGACAAGTAACAATTAAAATCTTAAAATGAGATATTAATTGTTTAAATGGCAGACTCATTCTGAACATCACTGATAAATAATCTCTCCAACATTTCTCCATCTGCTGGGTGCATTGATTATTAGCTGTGATGCAGATTATGGGTTCTCACCCAACAGATCACTCCACAAACCTCTGAACACCCAGAACAATAACAAATAACCCAGTAACCCAGAACCCAATAACAAAACAAAACAATGTATCTAGACAATTTAATTAATTATTGGACGAACCCTTTCATCATTTCTAAAGAAAACGAATTAACTGCAAAGAATAATCGCAGGAGTCCGATTTCCACCCCACCTTGTTTTTGGATAAACAAGAAAACTAGAGAAAAAGGAGACTTGGTTCTGTTGTATAGCACTTATGTAAAAACTGTCCAGTTGCAGGATAACTTATATATAATGGTTACTGCTGCACTTCTCAACACATCATTTCCTTCTATCTATATATAAAGAGTAAAGCAGATGGGACTGCAGTCATCCACAAGATAAACTACAGAAAATGCTTCACAAATCCAGAGGTAGAAAAAGTCCAGTCTTTTGCAGCAATATCATGTTAATTAGGATCTACGCAAAAAACACAGCGAAAAACAGATGGAGGTAAAAAAAAAAAAAAATCTCTTTTTCTGTTGCATTGTCTCTCCAGCAGACAGGAGATAGAAGCAGCTCCAACACAAAACATTATGTTTGTGCCTTTGTTTCATCCGGGCCTGTAATCCCTCGGGCAACAAACAGAAAATATCCGTCAGAGCGGATGAACCTGCGGGCCGTGAGCCGCAGCCGTGGCGGCGGGATACGCTGATGCCGGCTGGCGTACCTGTCACAGAAAGCTGCAAGCACAGTTCAAAAACGAGGTGGCTGGTGTCACATGAGCCTGCCGAGGGAGCCGCTGACGAATATGAGCACAGCAGCGCAGCACACAATGCTACCGAGTCTGTGTCTGTCAGCACTTTCTTACTCTGACTCTTTTTTCCCCCTTTCCTCTTTGTTCTGTGTTTGGGCTCGAGAGTCTCAACTGTCCTGTGCTGTCAGAGTGGAAATCCATGAGATCCTGTTTTTTCTTTTTTTTTTCTGTTGTCTCCTAAGTGCTCATTGCTGTGGTGTTTCTACACTGCACTTCCCAGAGATCACCTGTCAATCAAACAGTGTGGTTGGGACTTGGATTTCCTTTTGATGGAGTTTCTCTTTGTCTGTTCAGCCATGGTGGCTATTGCTGCTCATTCTAACTGCCCAGTTCTTCTTCTTCTTCTGTTTATTCCAGACACAGCAGAAAAGTAAAACGCATCACTTCCTGTGCAGCAGGAAAGGGCTACCAGACACAGAGGGGCAAATTCACAAAGGATTGTGAGGCTTTTGCAGCCTCTAAACCTGCACAAATGTGACAAAAAGAAGCCATACAATTCACAAAGAACACACAAAGGGTGAAATGCACCTCTACAAGCGCTGCCATAGAAACAGCATCTCAGTTCTCCTTTGCTATTTGCACGTATTTAAATTAGGTAATATACATACATTTGGCGCAAAATTGGCCCCTTTCTATGCAAAACAGCCTCATTGCAAAAACAGTCTGATTCCCAATCCAACACTAATAGCCACACACAGTTAGAGTATAATCATTAGCATCTTCAGAGAGTTGGTGGTAACTGAAGTGTATTTATAAGGGGTGTCACGCCCAGAGTGTCCAGTGGTCACGGCAGCAGTGACTGTAGTCAGGTGAAGGCAGCGTCATGCCAGGCATGATGGAGAACATCACTTTCTGATTTAGACTAAAATTGTTCGCTTCACAAACAAGAGCGGGTAAAAGAGCAATAAGATGAATCGGTAAAACAATAAAATAAGATAATAGCAGTAAAAAGAATAAAAGGGGTAAAACTGATAAAAGTAAAGATAAAATAAAGCTTTACAGTACAAGCTCTGGTCTTTAACCTGGATGCAGGAACAGTCAGGAGGTTCCTCCTGAAGATCTCAGGCTGCATGCTGGTTTCTAAAGGGTTAAAATTTCAGATGTCATGCTGAAAACATTGTAGCCTATGTGGACCTACCAATCTTTCTAATAAGTACATAATGTTGTTAGAAAACATTACAAATCTCTACTATATATAACATAAATATAACAAATGCCTTGGAAACAGTTTATCGCTCTGAAAATAGTAATTCCCTGGCCTCATTTACAGGGTACAGTAGTAGTGCAGTAGCTATCATGCATAGTCGGCCTTATTATGGTGTAAAGTTTCAGGACCATGGACAGCTCTGGTCAAAATAATTTGTTTCACTTGGAGGTAAAAGAAAATAAATTAAAATCATTTGTTTGTGGATGCAATGACAATTGTAAAATAATACTAATAATAATAAAATTAAATAAATAAAATAATTATATAGTTATAGTCATTAATAGAACATTTATATGAAATCACAATGGATTATTACTATAAAATATGCAATATCAAAAGGTTTTTGAGTTTTGTTGTAGCTAAAATTGTTTTCCTAATCCTTATCAAGGGTCAGAACAACTCATACTCCTCTGAATAGCTTGTCTGTCATTTTTCCTGCATTGCCACTTTGAATCATATTGTCCCTTTAAAAAATGAACAACAGTGCGTATTTATATCGATACCCTCCTGCAGCCTGGAGACAGAAACTGTCCTGCAATCAAAGGTTCACAGGTTCAAACATCACAGCAGCAAATATTTGTCCATTAGCAGCCATGTGTCCTTGGGGAAGACGCTGACCTTTGGATTACAGCATCAGCCAAATGCCTAAAACACAAAATGTAACTGTAAAGTTATTGTACATGACAAATGAAGTGATTCTGCGTCTGATACGACCGGGACGAGTACAGTCTGTCAGTCTATTTATAGCCACTGCTGTCCTCATGCTACAAGTCAAGTACATGATCAGATATACTTTGTAATGCTTTTCATTCAAACTGACCTGCTGGTCTAACTGTTGAGTTGATGAAAAACAATAATAATAATTGGTATATGGGGGATACAGTACAACGCAGCGGATGAAACCCAAGTACTTTCCTCCCAGATGGTCTGTTCAGCCTTTTAATAATGAAATCTGCTTTTGTGTTATTTAAAAAATTACAATAACCTTTCCGCTAATCCCCCGACTTACGACCTCGTACACCTGGAATTCTGCGTTGCACGTACGTCCGAAATCCCCCCGGCTCTTGATAACATATTAGGATTATATCTCGGATATGGTTCTTTAATAAATAGTTTAGATAAGCATATCTGTTTAATTTTATTCCTCCCCTCCCTGAACGCAGGATTACAATGAAAGGGGCCGGTTTTGTTCAGCACATGTACTGCAGGACAGAGACAGAACATGCAAACATCTGTACAACAATTCATCACAAAGAATTATGTATGGCAGGCTGGAGGGCTCTAAGCTGTGTGTATTTCAACATCCCTGTGTCCTCAATGACTGAGGTAGATAATAAATAATGGAAGCGGAATTAATTGGTTTATGCTATGAGCATGTGCTATATATATTGATGGCGTACTGTTGGTGTGCTGTTACACTACACTAGGCTGGGTGCAAAAACAACACTGTGGCTTCCAATTTGTAAAGACGGATGGGATGAATCATCTTGATCTGGCAGCTGGATTTATAATGCTCAGGTTCAGGTTTAGTCTGGGATTACTTTGTGTTTGCGTATAAAAATGATAAGAATTGGAGAAACAAGAGAAGGAGGGGCAAGTGGTGCTGGTCAGGCGAATAAAACCTGAATAGCTTATGGAAATCTCTCATAACACAAAAAAAGACAAACAGCGAACTGGGCAGCAGAAATCAAATGACATCAGAAGTCAACACAGAGTAGAGTAGAGTAAATCTTAAATGCCCCTCAGGGACAATTTGATTTACAGCAGTCATTAAAAAACATGACACAAGACACAAACAACATAAAACTCATAAAAAATAAAAAGTTACAGCACAAAGCAGCGATGACAGCAACAATCAGCAACAAAAACCTATTTCCTGGCCTGAACAAAAAAACTATATTAACAAGTTGAGGAAATTAAATAAAACTAAGATTCTCCCTTGCTGCTACAGTTAATATTCACTGTGGATCGCTGTGCAGCATTTTAAGACTTGTAATGCATGTATTTGGTAATACTACACTTCACAGACACATCACCTGAACTTGAGTTTCTGTAGTTGGCGCTCTTTTCTTTGTCTAGTCATGGAAGAAACCACTGGGCACACAGTTCTTCTTTTTATCCTAAACAAACCAGAAATCACTTCATGTGCTGTGCAGAGGTGCATGAAGTGGGAAAGTGGTGAAAAACTGTGTGGGTGAAAATGGAGAGCCAGCAATCTTCATTGCAATATAAACCCCAGCAGGATGATCGCATTGTGGTCTTTTACTTTTTCTTTTTCTTTTTTTTTTTTGCCTTGAAAGGGTTTATTTTCCAGTAATGTTTGACTGGCGGAACATCATCCCACTTATTACACAGCTGCTGACGAAAAAAAGCAATAATTGCTGCACCCTCGCTGGCCTAGAAACTTGAACATCACTAACTGACTTACTGACTTTTTTCAAAACTGGCCTACTGGAGCCTCCTAGTGGTGACACTCAAACATTGCTAGGAACAGGGTCCAGCAAGCACAGCCATGTCTGTTCTAGTCTGAGACAAAATATTAATTTTGAAATGTCTTTATTAGCTTTCAAGACTCCGCAGAAACAATTAGTCCTTATATTTTATTTTCATCTTTAACAAGTAGACGTGGATGGCTAAATGTGTCAGCAACATTTCAGCTAGCCTATGTCACATTATCATAGTGTCCTCTTTGTTGCTTTATTCTGGTTTTCTCTTCTGCTGATTGCTCGGCCAACAACCATAAATCAAATGTTTCATGTTCCCCAAATAAATTAAAAAAGGAAATCCGTGTTGTAATGACCTTTTGTCCCCAGCAGGTGTCGTTGTTACCTAGCTTGATTAGCAGTAGTAAATGGACCGGACTTTTTGTGCGGAGTGATACATCAAACCTATTTGAACTGATCGACCATAGCAATGGACAGTTATTTATAACTCCGTTCATTATCCAGAAATATCGGGCAACACAATGCCCAAATCGACCAATTGAGTATTCCACAGAGTAATATGCGTTATATCAGGCAGTGATTAAGATAGCAAAACAGAAATGTGTTTCTATGAAAGCGTTGTGGATTATTACCTCAGGACACGTCACACCATTAGGTGTCTTTCATGTTCAGAATAAAAAAAATTGTGACAGGCCTCTCAATTATGTATTTTGCACTCGACCACGAGGTCTACATTTTCTAGGCCAAACACCCCGCTCTCTCTGGG